>JAIUSX010000270.1:0-106452 GCA_026573805.1 Hesperophylax magnus | reverse complement strand
AGCCTGAAAAAACTGCTTCTAAAGTTCGAACCCAAGTCGGAAATTAGCGTCCATTAAAATCATGATTTTTCTAAAAACACAACTTTATGGAGATTTTGTGACGGAATTCGATTAGGAGAATGATTCTTTACACAATTCCGAAATTAAAACCCGTCTGGTACAAAAGAACCTGAAAAAACTGCTTCTAAAGTTCGACCCCAAGTCTGAAATTAGCGTCCATAAAAATGATGATTTTTCTAAAAATACAACTTTATGCAGATTTTGTGACGGAATTCGATTTGGACAACGATTCTTACGACTGTTCCGAAATTTCTGCCCGTTTGGTACTATGGTAGAGAGCCCGAAAAAACTGCTTCCAAAGTTCGAACCCAAGTCTGGAAATAGCGCCACTCAAAACGATGATTTTTCCTAAAATACAACTTTATGCAGATTTTGACTGAATTCGATTTGGACAGTGATTCTTATCATTTTTCCGAAATTCAATCCCGTTTGGTACCATAGAGCCTGAAAAAACTGCTTCCAAAGTTCGAACCCAAGTCTTGAAATAGCGCCACTCAAAACGATGATTTTTCTTAAAAAACAGCTTTATGGAGATTTTGTGACTGAATTCGATTTGTACAATGATTCTTTACACAGTTCCGAAATACAATGCCATTTCGTACCATAGAGCATGAAAAAAATGCTTCTAAAGTTCGAACCCAAGTCGGAAATTAGCGTCCATAAAAATCTAGATTTTTCTAAGAATCGAATTTTATGTCGATTTTTAATTTGAAATAGCGCCACTCAAAACGATGATTTTTCTTAAAAAACATTTTTATGCAGATTTTGTGACACAAATCAATTTTCGCTACGATTCTTATCACTATTCCAAAATTTCAGCCCATTTGGTACCATAGATCCTGTAAAAACTGTTTCCAAAAGTCGAACCCAAGTCTGAAATCAGCGTCCATAAAAATCATGATTTTTATAAAAATACAACTTTATGGAGATTTTGTGACTGAATTCGATTTGTACAATGATTCTTAACACAGTTCCGAAATAAAATACTATTTCATGCCATAGAGCCTGAAAAAATTGCTTCTAAAATTTGAACCCAAGTCTGAAATTAGCGTCCATAAAAATCATGATTTTTCTTAAAATACAACTTTATGCAGATTTTGTGACGGAATTCAATTTCTACTACGATTTTTATCACTATTCAGAAATTTCAGCCCGTTTTGTACCTTAAAGCCTAAAAAACTACTTCTAAATATCGAACCCAAGTCTGAAATGAGCGTCCATTAAAATCATGATTTTTCTAAAAATACAACTTTATGGAGATTTTGTGACTGAATTCGATATGGACAATGATTCTTATAACTTTTCCGAAATTAAATCCCTTTTGATACCATAGAGCCTGAAAAAACTGCTTCCAAAGTTCGAACCCAAGTCTTGAAATAGCGCCACTCAACCTTTGATTTTTCTTAAAAAACAACTTTATGCAGATTTTGTGACGCAAATCAATTTTCGCTACTATTCTTATCACTATTCCAAAATTTTAGCCCGTTTGGTACCATAGATCCTGTAAAAACTGCTTCCAAAAGTAGAACCCAAGTCTGAAATCAGCGTCCATAAAAATCATGATTTTTCTAAAAATTCAACTTAATGGAGGATTTTGTAACTGAATTCGATTTGTACAATGATTCTTAACACAGTTCCGAAATAAAATACTATTTCGTGCCATAGAGCCTGAAAAAACTGCTTCTAAAGTTCGAACCCAAGTCGGAAATTAGCGTCCATTAAAATCATGATTTTTCTAAAAACACAACTTTATGGAGATTTTGTGACGGAATTCGATTAGGAGAATGATTCTTTACACAATTCCGAAATTAAAACCCGTCTGGTACAAAAGAACCTGAAAAAACTGCTTCTAAAGTTCGACCCCAAGTCTGAAATTAGCGTCCATAAAAATGATGATTTTTCTAAAAATACAACTTTATGCAGATTTTGTGACGGAATTCGATTTGGACAACGATTCTTACGACTGTTCCGAAATTTCTGCCCGTTTGGTACTATGGTAGAGAGCCCGAAAAAACTGCTTCCAAAGTTCGAACCCAAGTCTGGAAATAGCGCCACTCAAAACGATGATTTTTCCTAAAATACAACTTTATGCAGATTTTGACTGAATTCGATTTGGACAGTGATTCTTATCATTTTTCCGAAATTCAATCCCGTTTGGTACCATAGAGCCTGAAAAAACTGCTTCCAAAGTTCGAACCCAAGTCTTGAAATAGCGCCACTCAAAACGATGATTTTTCTTAAAAAACAGCTTTATGGAGATTTTGTGACTGAATTCGATTTGTACAATGATTCTTTACACAGTTCCGAAATACAATGCCATTTCGTACCATAGAGCATGAAAAAAATGCTTCTAAAGTTCGAACCCAAGTCGGAAATTAGCGTCCATAAAAATCTAGATTTTTCTAAGAATCGAATTTTATGTCGATTTTTAATTTGAAATAGCGCCACTCAAAACGATGATTTTTCTTAAAAAACATTTTTATGCAGATTTTGTGACACAAATCAATTTTCGCTACGATTCTTATCACTATTCCAAAATTTCAGCCCATTTGGTACCATAGATCCTGTAAAAACTGTTTCCAAAAGTCGAACCCAAGTCTGAAATCAGCGTCCATAAAAATCATGATTTTTATAAAAATACAACTTTATGGAGATTTTGTGACTGAATTCGATTTGTACAATGATTCTTAACACAGTTCCGAAATAAAATACTATTTCATGCCATAGAGCCTGAAAAAATTGCTTCTAAAATTTGAACCCAAGTCTGAAATTAGCGTCCATAAAAATCATGATTTTTCTTAAAATACAACTTTATGCAGATTTTGTGACGGAATTCAATTTCTACTACGATTTTTATCACTATTCAGAAATTTCAGCCCGTTTTGTACCTTAAAGCCTAAAAAACTACTTCTAAATATCGAACCCAAGTCTGAAATGAGCGTCCATTAAAATCATGATTTTTCTAAAAATACAACTTTATGGAGATTTTGTGACTGAATTCGATATGGACAATGATTCTTATAACTTTTCCGAAATTAAATCCCTTTTGATACCATAGAGCCTGAAAAAACTGCTTCCAAAGTTCGAACCCAAGTCTTGAAATAGCGCCACTCAACCTTTGATTTTTCTTAAAAAACAACTTTATGCAGATTTTGTGACGCAAATCAATTTTCGCTACTATTCTTATCACTATTCCAAAATTTTAGCCCGTTTGGTACCATAGATCCTGTAAAAACTGCTTCCAAAAGTAGAACCCAAGTCTGAAATCAGCGTCCATAAAAATCATGATTTTTCTAAAAATTCAACTTAATGGAGGATTTTGTAACTGAATTCGATTTGTACAATGATTCTTAACACAGTTCCGAAATAAAATACTATTTCGTGCCATAGAGCCTGAAAAAACTGCTTCTAAAGTTCGAACCCAAGTCGGAAATTAGCGTCCATTAAAATCATGATTTTTCTAAAAACACAACTTTATGGAGATTTTGTGACGGAATTCGATTAGGAGAATGATTCTTTACACAATTCCGAAATTAAAACCCGTCTGGTACAAAAGAACCTGAAAAAACTGCTTCTAAAGTTCGACCCCAAGTCTGAAATTAGCGTCCATAAAAATGATGATTTTTCTAAAAATACAACTTTATGCAGATTTTGTGACGGAATTCGATTTGGACAACGATTCTTACGACTGTTCCGAAATTTCTGCCCGTTTGGTACTATGGTAGAGAGCCCGAAAAAACTGCTTCCAAAGTTCGAACCCAAGTCTGGAAATAGCGCCACTCAAAACGATGATTTTTCCTAAAATACAACTTTATGCAGATTTTGACTGAATTCGATTTGGACAGTGATTCTTATCATTTTTCCGAAATTCAATCCCGTTTGGTACCATAGAGCCTGAAAAAACTGCTTCCAAAGTTCGAACCCAAGTCTTGAAATAGCGCCACTCAAAACGATGATTTTTCTTAAAAAACAGCTTTATGGAGATTTTGTGACTGAATTCGATTTGTACAATGATTCTTTACACAGTTCCGAAATACAATGCCATTTCGTACCATAGAGCATGAAAAAAATGCTTCTAAAGTTCGAACCCAAGTCGGAAATTAGCGTCCATAAAAATCTAGATTTTTCTAAGAATCGAATTTTATGTCGATTTTTAATTTGAAATAGCGCCACTCAAAACGATGATTTTTCTTAAAAAACATTTTTATGCAGATTTTGTGACACAAATCAATTTTCGCTACGATTCTTATCACTATTCCAAAATTTCAGCCCATTTGGTACCATAGATCCTGTAAAAACTGTTTCCAAAAGTCGAACCCAAGTCTGAAATCAGCGTCCATAAAAATCATGATTTTTATAAAAATACAACTTTATGGAGATTTTGTGACTGAATTCGATTTGTACAATGATTCTTAACACAGTTCCGAAATAAAATACTATTTCATGCCATAGAGCCTGAAAAAATTGCTTCTAAAATTTGAACCCAAGTCTGAAATTAGCGTCCATAAAAATCATGATTTTTCTTAAAATACAACTTTATGCAGATTTTGTGACGGAATTCAATTTCTACTACGATTTTTATCACTATTCAGAAATTTCAGCCCGTTTTGTACCTTAAAGCCTAAAAAACTACTTCTAAATATCGAACCCAAGTCTGAAATGAGCGTCCATTAAAATCATGATTTTTCTAAAAATACAACTTTATGGAGATTTTGTGACTGAATTCGATATGGACAATGATTCTTATAACTTTTCCGAAATTAAATCCCTTTTGATACCATAGAGCCTGAAAAAACTGCTTCCAAAGTTCGAACCCAAGTCTTGAAATAGCGCCACTCAACCTTTGATTTTTCTTAAAAAACAACTTTATGCAGATTTTGTGACGCAAATCAATTTTCGCTACTATTCTTATCACTATTCCAAAATTTTAGCCCGTTTGGTACCATAGATCCTGTAAAAACTGCTTCCAAAAGTAGAACCCAAGTCTGAAATCAGCGTCCATAAAAATCATGATTTTTCTAAAAATTCAACTTAATGGAGGATTTTGTAACTGAATTCGATTTGTACAATGATTCTTAACACAGTTCCGAAATAAAATACTATTTCGTGCCATAGAGCCTGAAAAAACTGCTTCTAAAGTTCGAACCCAAGTCGGAAATTAGCGTCCATTAAAATCATGATTTTTCTAAAAACACAACTTTATGGAGATTTTGTGACGGAATTCGATTAGGAGAATGATTCTTTACACAATTCCGAAATTAAAACCCGTCTGGTACAAAAGAACCTGAAAAAACTGCTTCTAAAGTTCGACCCCAAGTCTGAAATTAGCGTCCATAAAAATGATGATTTTTCTAAAAATACAACTTTATGCAGATTTTGTGACGGAATTCGATTTGGACAACGATTCTTACGACTGTTCCGAAATTTCTGCCCGTTTGGTACTATGGTAGAGAGCCCGAAAAAACTGCTTCCAAAGTTCGAACCCAAGTCTGGAAATAGCGCCACTCAAAACGATGATTTTTCCTAAAATACAACTTTATGCAGATTTTGACTGAATTCGATTTGGACAGTGATTCTTATCATTTTTCCGAAATTCAATCCCGTTTGGTACCATAGAGCCTGAAAAAACTGCTTCCAAAGTTCGAACCCAAGTCTTGAAATAGCGCCACTCAAAACGATGATTTTTCTTAAAAAACAGCTTTATGGAGATTTTGTGACTGAATTCGATTTGTACAATGATTCTTTACACAGTTCCGAAATACAATGCCATTTCGTACCATAGAGCATGAAAAAAATGCTTCTAAAGTTCGAACCCAAGTCGGAAATTAGCGTCCATAAAAATCTAGATTTTTCTAAGAATCGAATTTTATGTCGATTTTTAATTTGAAATAGCGCCACTCAAAACGATGATTTTTCTTAAAAAACATTTTTATGCAGATTTTGTGACACAAATCAATTTTCGCTACGATTCTTATCACTATTCCAAAATTTCAGCCCATTTGGTACCATAGATCCTGTAAAAACTGTTTCCAAAAGTCGAACCCAAGTCTGAAATCAGCGTCCATAAAAATCATGATTTTTATAAAAATACAACTTTATGGAGATTTTGTGACTGAATTCGATTTGTACAATGATTCTTAACACAGTTCCGAAATAAAATACTATTTCATGCCATAGAGCCTGAAAAAATTGCTTCTAAAATTTGAACCCAAGTCTGAAATTAGCGTCCATAAAAATCATGATTTTTCTTAAAATACAACTTTATGCAGATTTTGTGACGGAATTCAATTTCTACTACGATTTTTATCACTATTCAGAAATTTCAGCCCGTTTTGTACCTTAAAGCCTAAAAAACTACTTCTAAATATCGAACCCAAGTCTGAAATGAGCGTCCATTAAAATCATGATTTTTCTAAAAATACAACTTTATGGAGATTTTGTGACTGAATTCGATATGGACAATGATTCTTATAACTTTTCCGAAATTAAATCCCTTTTGATACCATAGAGCCTGAAAAAACTGCTTCCAAAGTTCGAACCCAAGTCTTGAAATAGCGCCACTCAACCTTTGATTTTTCTTAAAAAACAACTTTATGCAGATTTTGTGACGCAAATCAATTTTCGCTACTATTCTTATCACTATTCCAAAATTTTAGCCCGTTTGGTACCATAGATCCTGTAAAAACTGCTTCCAAAAGTAGAACCCAAGTCTGAAATCAGCGTCCATAAAAATCATGATTTTTCTAAAAATTCAACTTAATGGAGGATTTTGTAACTGAATTCGATTTGTACAATGATTCTTAACACAGTTCCGAAATAAAATACTATTTCGTGCCATAGAGCCTGAAAAAACTGCTTCTAAAGTTCGAACCCAAGTCGGAAATTAGCGTCCATTAAAATCATGATTTTTCTAAAAACACAACTTTATGGAGATTTTGT
This sequence comes from Hesperophylax magnus, assembly GCA_026573805.1. Classification (NCBI taxonomy): domain Eukaryota; kingdom Metazoa; phylum Arthropoda; class Insecta; order Trichoptera; family Limnephilidae; genus Hesperophylax; species Hesperophylax magnus. Next base: position 99,453 of record JAIUSX010000270.1, on the reverse strand, counting down.
GACGGAATTCGATTAGGAGAATGATTCTTTACACAATTCCGAAATTAAAACCCGTCTGGTACAAAAGAACCCGAAAAAACTGCTTCTAAAGTTCGACCCCAAGTCTGAAATTAGCGTCCATAAAAATGATGATGTTTCTAAAAATACAACTTTATGCAGATTTTGTGACGGAATTCGATTTGGACAACGATTCTTACGACTGTTCCGAAATTTCTGCCCGTTTGGTACTATGGTAGAGAGCCCGAAAAAACTGCTTCCAAAGTTCGAACCCAAGTCTGGAAATAGCGCCACTCAAAACGATGATTTTTCCTAAAATACAACTTTATGCAGATTTTGTGACGGAATTCAATTTGTTTTACGATATTTATCACTATTCCGAAATTTCAGCCCGTTTTGTACCATAGCGCCTAAAAAACTACTTCTAAATATCGAACCCAAGTCTGAAATGAGCGTCCATAAATGATGATTTTTCTAAAAATACAACTTTATGCAGATTTTGTGAAGCAATTCAATTTTTGCTACGATTCTTATCTCTATTCCGAAAATTCAGCCCGTTTGGTACCATAGATCCTGTAAAAACTGCTTCCAAAGTTCGAACCCAAGTCTGAAATCAGCGTCTATAAAAATCATGATATTTCTAAAAATACAACTTTCTTCAGAATTTGCCAATGAATTCGATTTGGACTATGATTCTCATAACTGTTCCGAAATTTAATCCCGTTTGGTACCATAGAGCCTGAAAAAACTGCTTCTAAAGTTCGAACCCAAGTGTGAAATTAGCGTCCATAAAAATCATGATTTTTCTAAAAATACAACTTTATGCAGATTTTGTGACGGAATTCGATTTGGACAATGATTCTTATCACAGTTCCAAAATTAAATTCCCTATGGAACCATAGAGCCTGAAAAAACTGCTTCTGAAGTTCGAACCCAAGTCTGAAATCAGCGTCCATAAAAATCATGATTTTTCTAAAAATACAATTTTATGGAGATTTTGTGACTGAAATCGATTTGGACAATGATTCTAATTACTTTTCCGAAAATAAATCCCGTTTGATACCAAAGAGCCTGAAAAAACTGCTTCCAAAGTTCGAACCCAAGTCTTGAAATAGCGCCACTCAAAACTATGATTTTTCTTAAAATACAACTTTATGCAGATTTTGTGACGGAATTCAATTTGTTTTACGATTTTTATCACTATTCCAAAATTTCAGCCCGTTTTGTACCATAGCGCCTAAAAAACTACTTCTAAATATCGAACCCAAGTCTGAAATGAGCGTCCATAAATGATGATTTTTCTAAAAATACAACTTTTTATGCAGATTTTGTGAAGCAATTCAATTTTTGCTACGATTCTTATCTCTATTCCGAAAATTCAGCCCGTTTGGTACCATAGATCCTGTAAAAACTGCTTCCAAAGTTCGAACCCAAGTCTGAAATCAGCGTCTATAAAAATCATGATATTTCTAAAAATACAACTTTCTTCAGAATTTGCCAATGAATTCGATTTGGACTATGATTCTCATAACTGTTCCGAAATTTAATCCCGTTTGGTACCATAGAGCCTGAAAAAACTGCTTCTAAAGTTCGAACCCAAGTGTGAAATTAGCGTCCATAAAAATCATGATTTTTCTAAAAATACAACTTTATGCAGATTTTGTGACGGAATTCGATTTGGACAATGATTCTTATCACAGTTCCAAAATTAAATTCCCTATGGAACCATAGAGCCTGAAAAAACTGCTTCTGAAGTTCGAACCCAAGTCTGAAATCAGCGTCCATAAAAATCATGATTTTTCTAAAAATACAATTTTATGGAGATTTTGTGACTGAAATCGATTTGGACAATGATTCTAATTACTTTTCCGAAAATAAATCCCGTTTGATACCAAAGAGCCTGAAAAAACTGCTTCCAAAGTTCGAACCCAAGTCTTGAAATAGCGCCACTCAAAACTATGATTTTTCTTAAAATACAACTTTATGCAGATTTTGTGACGGAATTCAATTTGTTTTACGATTTTTATCACTATTCCAAAATTTCAGCCCGTTTTCTACCATAGATCCAATAAAAACTGCTTCCAAAAGTCGAACCCAAGTCTGAAATCAGCGTCCATAAAAATCATGATTTTTCTAAAAATACAATTTTATGGAGATTTTGTGACTGAAATCGATTTGGACAATGATTCTAATTACTTTTCCGAAATTAAATCCCGTTTGATACCAAAGAGCCTGAAAAAACTGCTTCCAAAGTTCAAACCCAAGACTTGAAATAGCGCAACGCAAAATGATGATTTTTCTTAAAAAACAACTTTATGCAGATTTTGTGACGGAATTCAATTTGTTTTACGATTTTTATCACTATTCCGAAATTTCAGCCCGTTTTGTACCATAGATCCAATAAAAACTGCTTCCAAAATTCGAACCCAAGTCTGAAATCAGCGTCCATAAAAATCATGATTTTTCTAAAAATCCAACTTAATGGAGATTTTGTGACTGAATTCGATTTGTACAATGATTCTCAACACAGTTCCGATATAAAATACTATTTCGTGTCATAGAGCCTGAAAAAACTGCTTCTAAAGTTCGAACCCAAGTCGGAAATTAGCGTCCATAAAAATCTTGATTTTTCTAAAAATACAACGTTATGCAGATTTTGTAACGGAATTTGATTTGGACCATGATACTTTACACAATTTCAAAATCTCAGACCGTTTGGTACCATAGAGCGAGAAAAAAATGCTTTTAAATTTCGAACCCAAGTCTGAAATGAGCGTCCATAAAAATAATTATTTTTCCAAAAATACAACTAAAAAATGGAGATTTTGTGACGGAATTCGATTTGGACAATGATTTTCATGACTGTTCCGAAATTTCAGCCCATTTGGTACCATAGATCCTGTAAAAACTGCTTCCAAAGTTCGAACGCAAGTCTGAAATCAGCGTCCATAAAAATCATGATTTTTCTAAAAATACAACTTTATTCAGAATTTGCGAATGAATTCGATTTGGACTATGATTCTCATTACTGTTCCGAAATTTAATCCCGTTTGGTACCATAGAGCCTGAAAAAACTGCTTCTAAAGTTCGAACCCAAGTCTGAAATTAGCGTCCATAAAAATCATGATTTTTCTAAAAATACAACTTTATGCAGATTTTATGACGGAATTCGATTTGGACAATGATTCTTATCACAGTTCCGATATAAAATACTATTTCGTGTCATAGAGCCTGAAAAAACTGCTTCTAAAGTTCGAACCCAAGTCGGAAATTAGCGTCCATAAAAATCTTGATTTTTCTAAAAATACAACGTTATGCAGATTTTGTAACGGAATTTGATTTGGACCATGATACTTTACACAATTTCAAAATCTCAGACCGTTTGGTACCATAGAGCGAGAAAAAAATGCTTTTAAATTTCGAACCCAAGTCTGAAATGAGCGTCCATAAAAATAATTATTTTTCCAAAAATACAACTAAAAAATGGAGATTTTGTGACGGAATTCGATTTGGACAATGATTTTCATGACTGTTCCGAAATTTCAGCCCATTTGGTACCATAGATCCTGTAAAAACTGCTTCCAAAGTTCGAACGCAAGTCTGAAATCAGCGTCCATAAAAATCATGATTTTTCTAAAAATACAACTTTATTCAGAATTTGCGAATGAATTCGATTTGGACTATGATTCTCATTACTGTTCCGAAATTTAATCCCGTTTGGTACCATAGAGCCTGAAAAAACTGCTTCTAAAGTTCGAACCCAAGTCTGAAATTAGCGTCCATAAAAATCATGATTTTTCTAAAAATACAACTTTATGCAGATTTTATGACGGAATTCGATTTGGACAATGATTCTTATCACAGTTCCAAAATTAATTTCCCTATGGAACCATAGAGCCTGAAAAAACTGCTTCTGAAGTTCGAACCCAAGTCGGAAATTAGCGTCCATTAAAATCATGATTTTTCTAAAAATACAACTTTATGGAGATTTTGTGACGGAATTCGATTAGGAGAATAATTCTTTACACAATTCCGATAAAAAATCCCGTTTGGTACCATAGAGCCTGAAAAAACTGCTTCTAAAGTTCGAACCCAAGTCTGAAATCAGCGTCCATAAAAATCATGATTTTTCTAAAAATACACCTTTATGGAGATTTTGTGACTGAATTCGATTTGTACAATGATTTTATACACAATTTCAAAATTTCATCCCGTTGGGTACTATAGAGCGAGAAAAAAATGCTTTTAAAGTTCGAACCCAAGTCTTGAAATAGCGCCACTCAAATTGATGATTTTTCTTAAACAACAAATTTATGCAGATTTTGTGAAGCAATTCAATTTTTGCTACGATTCTTATCTCTATTCCAAAATTTCAGCCCATTTGGCACCATAGATCCTGTAAAAACTGCTTCCAAAAATCGAACCCAAGTCTGAAATCAGCGTCCATAAAAATCTTGATTTTTCTAAAAATACAACTTTATGGAGATTTTGTGACTGAATTCGATTTGTACAATGATTCTTAACACAGTTCCGAAATAAAATGCCATTTCGTACCATAGAGCCTGAAAAAAACTGCTTCCAAAGTTCGAACCCATGTCTGAAATGAGCGTCCATAAAAATCATTATTTTTCCAAAAATACAACTAAAAAATGGAGATTTTGTGACGGAATTCGATTTGGACAATGATTTTCATGACAGTTCCGAAATTTCAGCCCATTTGGTACCATAGATCCTGTAAAAACTGCTTCCAAAGTTCGAACGCAAGTCTGAAATCAGCGTCCATAAAAATCATGATTTTTCTAAAAATACAACTTTATTCAGAGTTTGCGAATGAATTCGATTTGGACTATGATTCTCATTACTGTTCCGAAATTTAATCCCGTTTGGTACCATAGAGCCTGAAAAAAACTGCTTCTAAAGTTCGAACCCAAGTCTGAAATTAGCGTCCATAAAAATCATGATTTTTCTAAAAATACAACTTTATGCAGATTTTATGACGGAATTCGATTTGGACAATGATTCTCATCACAGTTCCAAAATTAATTTCCCTATGGAACCATAGAGCCTGAAAAAACTGCTTCTGAAGTTCGAACCCAAGTCGGAAATTAGCGTCCATTAAAATCATGATTTTTCTAAAATACAACTTTATGGAGATTTTGTGACGGAATTCGATTAGGAGAATAATTTTTTACACAATTCCGATAAAAAATCCCGTTTGGTACCATAGAGCCTGAAAAAACTGCTTCTAAAGTTCGAACCCAAGTCTGAAATCAGCGTCCATAAAAATCATGATTTTTCTAAAAATACACCTTTATGGAGATTTTGTGACTGAATTCGATTTGTACAATGATTTTTTACACAATTTCAAAATTTCATCCCGTTGGGTACTATAGAGCGAGAAAAAAATGCTTTTAAAGTTCGAACCCAAGTCTTGAAATAGCGCCACTCAAATTGATGATTTTTCTTAAACAACAATTTTATGGAGATTTTGTGACTGAAATCGATTTGGACAATGATTCTAATTACTTTTCCGAAAATAAATCCCGTTTGATACCAAAGAGCCTGAAAAAACTGCTTCCAAAGTTCGAACCCAAGTCTTGAAATAGCGCCACTCAAAACTATGATTTTTCTTAAAATACAACTTTATGCAGATTTTGTGACGGAATTCAATTTGTTTTACGATTTTTATCACTATTCCAAAATTTCAGCCCGTTTTCTACCATAGATCCAATAAAAACTGCTTCCAAAAGTCGAACCCAAGTCTGAAATCAGCGTCCATAAAAATCATGATTTTTCTAAAAATACAATTTTATGGAGATTTTGTGACTGAAATCGATTTGGACAATGATTCTAATTACTTTTCCGAAATTAAATCCCGTTTGATACCAAAGAGCCTGAAAAAACTGCTTCCAAAGTTCAAACCCAAGACTTGAAATAGCGCAACGCAAAATGATGATTTTTCTTAAAAAACAACTTTATGCAGATTTTGTGACGGAATTCAATTTGTTTTACGATTTTTATCACTATTCCGAAATTTCAGCCCGTTTTGTACCATAGATCCAATAAAAACTGCTTCCAAAATTCGAACCCAAGTCTGAAATCAGCGTCCATAAAAATCATGATTTTTCTAAAAATCCAACTTAATGGAGATTTTGTGACTGAATTCGATTTGTACAATGATTCTCAACACAGTTCCGATATAAAATACTATTTCGTGTCATAGAGCCTGAAAAAACTGCTTCTAAAGTTCGAACCCAAGTCGGAAATTAGCGTCCATAAAAATCTTGATTTTTCTAAAAATACAACGTTATGCAGATTTTGTAACGGAATTTGATTTGGACCATGATACTTTACACAATTTCAAAATCTCAGACCGTTTGGTACCATAGAGCGAGAAAAAAATGCTTTTAAATTTCGAACCCAAGTCTGAAATGAGCGTCCATAAAAATAATTATTTTTCCAAAAATACAACTAAAAAATGGAGATTTTGTGACGGAATTCGATTTGGACAATGATTTTCATGACTGTTCCGAAATTTCAGCCCATTTGGTACCATAGATCCTGTAAAAACTGCTTCCAAAGTTCGAACGCAAGTCTGAAATCAGCGTCCATAAAAATCATGATTTTTCTAAAAATACAACTTTATTCAGAATTTGCGAATGAATTCGATTTGGACTATGATTCTCATTACTGTTCCGAAATTTAATCCCGTTTGGTACCATAGAGCCTGAAAAAACTGCTTCTAAAGTTCGAACCCAAGTCTGAAATTAGCGTCCATAAAAATCATGATTTTTCTAAAAATACAACTTTATGCAGATTTTATGACGGAATTCGATTTGGACAATGATTCTTATCACAGTTCCGATATAAAATACTATTTCGTGTCATAGAGCCTGAAAAAACTGCTTCTAAAGTTCGAACCCAAGTCGGAAATTAGCGTCCATAAAAATCTTGATTTTTCTAAAAATACAACGTTATGCAGATTTTGTAACGGAATTTGATTTGGACCATGATACTTTACACAATTTCAAAATCTCAGACCGTTTGGTACCATAGAGCGAGAAAAAAATGCTTTTAAATTTCGAACCCAAGTCTGAAATGAGCGTCCATAAAAATAATTATTTTTCCAAAAATACAACTAAAAAATGGAGATTTTGTGACGGAATTCGATTTGGACAATGATTTTCATGACTGTTCCGAAATTTCAGCCCATTTGGTACCATAGATCCTGTAAAAACTGCTTCCAAAGTTCGAACGCAAGTCTGAAATCAGCGTCCATAAAAATCATGATTTTTCTAAAAATACAACTTTATTCAGAATTTGCGAATGAATTCGATTTGGACTATGATTCTCATTACTGTTCCGAAATTTAATCCCGTTTGGTACCATAGAGCCTGAAAAAACTGCTTCTAAAGTTCGAACCCAAGTCTGAAATTAGCGTCCATAAAAATCATGATTTTTCTAAAAATACAACTTTATGCAGATTTTATGACGGAATTCGATTTGGACAATGATTCTTATCACAGTTCCAAAATTAATTTCCCTATGGAACCATAGAGCCTGAAAAAACTGCTTCTGAAGTTCGAACCCAAGTCGGAAATTAGCGTCCATTAAAATCATGATTTTTCTAAAAATACAACTTTATGGAGATTTTGTGACGGAATTCGATTAGGAGAATAATTCTTTACACAATTCCGATAAAAAATCCCGTTTGGTACCATAGAGCCTGAAAAAACTGCTTCTAAAGTTCGAACCCAAGTCTGAAATCAGCGTCCATAAAAATCATGATTTTTCTAAAAATACACCTTTATGGAGATTTTGTGACTGAATTCGATTTGTACAATGATTTTATACACAATTTCAAAATTTCATCCCGTTGGGTACTATAGAGCGAGAAAAAAATGCTTTTAAAGTTCGAACCCAAGTCTTGAAATAGCGCCACTCAAATTGATGATTTTTCTTAAACAACAAATTTATGCAGATTTTGTGAAGCAATTCAATTTTTGCTACGATTCTTATCTCTATTCCAAAATTTCAGCCCATTTGGCACCATAGATCCTGTAAAAACTGCTTCCAAAAATCGAACCCAAGTCTGAAATCAGCGTCCATAAAAATCTTGATTTTTCTAAAAATACAACTTTATGGAGATTTTGTGACTGAATTCGATTTGTACAATGATTCTTAACACAGTTCCGAAATAAAATGCCATTTCGTACCATAGAGCCTGAAAAAAACTGCTTCCAAAGTTCGAACCCATGTCTGAAATGAGCGTCCATAAAAATCATTATTTTTCCAAAAATACAACTAAAAAATGGAGATTTTGTGACGGAATTCGATTTGGACAATGATTTTCATGACAGTTCCGAAATTTCAGCCCATTTGGTACCATAGATCCTGTAAAAACTGCTTCCAAAGTTCGAACGCAAGTCTGAAATCAGCGTCCATAAAAATCATGATTTTTCTAAAAATACAACTTTATTCAGAGTTTGCGAATGAATTCGATTTGGACTATGATTCTCATTACTGTTCCGAAATTTAATCCCGTTTGGTACCATAGAGCCTGAAAAAACTGCTTCTAAAGTTCGAACCCAAGTCTGAAATTAGCGTCCATAAAAATCATGATTTTTCTAAAAATACAACTTTATGCAGATTTTGTGACGGAATTCGATTTGGACAATGATTTTCATGACAGTTCCGAAATTTCAGCCCATTTGGTACCATAGATCCTGTAAAAACTGCTTCCAAAGTTCGAACGCAAGTCTGAAATCAGCGTCCATAAAAATCATGATTTTTCTAAAAATACAACTTTATTCAGAGTTTGCGAATGAATTCGATTTGGACTATGATTCTCATTACTGTTCCGAAATTTAATCCCGTTTGGTACCATAGAGCCTGAAAAAACTGCTTCTAAAGTTCGAACCCAAGTCGGAAATTAGCGTCCATTAAAATCATGATTTTTCTAAAAATACAACTTTATGGAGATTTTGTGACGGAATTCGATTAGGAGAATAATTTTTTACACAATTCCGATAAAAAATCCCGTTTTGTACCATAGAGCCTGAAAAAACTGCTTCTAAAGTTCGAACCCAAGTCTGAAATCAGCGTCCATAAAAATCATGATTTTTCTAAAAATACACCTTTATGGAGATTTTGTGACTGAATTCGATTTGTACAATGATTTTTTACACAATTTCAAAATTTCATCCCGTTGGGTACTATAGAGCGAGAAAAAAATGCTTTTAAAGTTCGAACCCAAGTCTTGAAATAGCGCCACTCAAATTGATGATTTTTCTTAAACAACAAATTTATGCAGATTTTGTGAAGCAATTCAATTTTTGCTACGATTCTTATCTCTATTCCAAAATTTCAGCCCATTTGGCACCATAGATCCTGTAAAAACTGCTTCCAAAAATCGAACCCAAGTCTGAAATCAGCGTCCATAAAAATCTTGATTTTTCTTAAAATACAACTTTATGGAGATTTTGTGACTGAATTCGATTTGTACAATGATTCTTAACACAGTTCCGAAATAAAATGCCATTTCGTACCATAGAGCCTGAAAAAAACTGCTTCCAAAGTTCGAACCCATGTCTGAAATTAGCGTCCATAAAAATCATGATTTTCTAAAAATAACACTTTATGCAGATTTTGTAATTGAATTTGATTTGGACCATGATTTTTTAGACAATTTCAAAATTTCAGCCCGTTTGGTACTATAGAGCGAGAAAAAAATGCTTTTAAAGTTCGAACCCAAGTCTGAAATGAGCGTCCATAAAAATCATTGTTTTTATAAAAATACAACTTTATCAAGATTTTGGGTCTGAATTCAATTTGGACAATGAATCTTATTACTGTTCCGAAATTTTATTTCGTTTGGTACCATAGAGCCTGAAAAAACTGCTTCTAAAGTACGAACCCAAGTCTAAAATAAGCGTCCATAAAAATGATGATTTTTCTAAAATTACAACTTTATGGAGATTTTGTGACTGAATTCGATTTGGACAACGATTCTTACGACTGTTCCGAAATTTGAGCCCGTTTGGTACTATGGTAGAGAGCCCGAAAAAACTGCTTCCAAAGTTCGAACCCAAGTCTTGAAATAGCGCCACTCAAAACGATGATTTTTCCTAAAATACAACTTTATGCAGATTTTGTGACGGAATTCAATTTGTACTACGAATTCTATCATTATTTTGAAATTTCAGCCCGTTTTGTACCATAAAGCCTAAAAAACTACTTCTAAATATCGAACCCAAGTCTGAAATGAGCGTCCATAAAAATCATGATTTTTTCTAAAAATACAACTTTATGGAGATTTTGTGACTGAATTCTATTTGGACAATGATTCTTATCACAGTTCCAAAATTAAATTCCCTATGGAACCATAGAGCCTGAAAAAACTGCTTCTAAAGTTCGAACCCAAGTCTGAAATTACCGTCCATAAAAATCATGATTTTTCTAAAAATACAACTTTATGCAGATTTTATGACGGAATTCGATTTGGACAATGATTCTTATCACAGTTCCAAAATTAAATTCCCTATGGAACCATAGAGCCTGAAAATACTGCTTCTAAAGTTCGAACCCACGTATGAAATTAGCGTCCATAAAAATCATGATTTTCTAAAAATAACACTTAATGCAGATTCTGTAACAGAATTTGATTTGGACCATGATTTATTACACAATTTAAAAATTTCAGCCCGTTTGGTAATATAGAGCGAGAAAAAAATGTTTCTAAAGTTCGAACCCAAGTCGGAAATTAGCGTCCATAAAAATCTCGATTTTTCTAAAAATACATTTTTATGTCGATTTTGTGACGGAATTCGATTAGGAGAATGATTCTTTACACAATTCCGAAAAAAAATCCCGTTTGGTACCACAGAGCCTGAAAAAACTGCTTCTAAAAGTCGAACCCAAGTCTGAAATCAGCGTCCATAAAAATCATGATTTTTCTATTAATACAACTTAATGGAGATTTTGTGACTGAATTCAATTTGTACAATGATTCTTAACACATTTCCGAAATAAAATGCCATTTCGTACCATAGAGACTGAAAAAACTGCTTCTTAAGTTCGATCCCAAGTCTGAAATTAGCGTCCATAAAAATCATGATTTTCTAAAAATAACGCTTTTTTCAGATTTTGTAACGGAATTTGATTTGGACCATGATTTTTTACACAATTTCAACGTTTCAGCCCGTTTGGTACTATAGAGCGAGAAAAAAATGCTTTTAAAGTTCGAACCCAAGTCTGAAATGAGCGTCCATAAAAATCATTATTTTTATAAAAATACAACTTTATGTAGATTTTTGACTGAATTCGATTTGGACAGTGATTCTTATCATTTTTCGGAAATTCAATCCCGTTTGGTACCATAGAACCTGAAAAAACTGCTTCCAAAGTTCGAACCCAAGTCTTGAAATAGCGCAACCTAAAACGATGATTTTTCTTAAAAAACAACTTTATGCAGATTTTGTGACGCAATTCAATTTTCGCTACGATTCTTATCACTATTCCAAAATTTCAGCCCGTTTGGTACCATAGATCCTGTAAAAACTGCTTCCAAAAGTCGAACCCAAGTCTGAAATCAGCGTCCATAAAAATCATGATTTTTCTAAAAATACAACTTTATGGAGATTTTGTGACTGAATACGATTTGTACAATGATTCTTACACAGTTCCGAAATAAAATGCCATTTCGTACCATAGAGCCTGAAAAAAATGCTTCTAAAGTTCGAACCCAAGTCGGAAATTAGCGTCCATAATAATCTCGATTTTTCTAAAAATACATTTTTATGTCGATTTTGTGACGGAATTCGATTAGGAGAATGATTCTTTACACAATTCCGAAATAAAATCCCGTTTGGAACCATAGAGCCTGAAAAAACTGCTTCTAAAGTTCGAACCCGAGTCTGAATAGAGCGTCCATAAAAATGATGATTTTTCTAAAATCACAACTTTATGCAGATTTTGTGACGGAATTCTATTTGGAAATTGATTCTTATGACTGTTCCGAAATTTCAGCCCGTCTGGTACCATAGAGCCCGAAAAAACTGCTTGCAAAGTTTGAACCCAAGTCTTGAAATAGCGCCACTCAAAACGATGATTTTTCTTAAAAAACAATTTTATGCAGATTTTGTGACGCAATTCAATTTTCGCTACGAATCTTATCACTATTCCAAAATTTCATCCCGTTTGGTACCATAGATCCTGTAAAAACTGCTTCCAAAAGTCGAACCCAAGTCTGAAATCAGCGTCCATAAAAATCATGAATTTTCTAAAAATACAACTTTATGGAGATTTTGTCACTGAATTCGATTTGTACAATGATTCTTAACACAGTTCCGAAATAAAATGCCATTTCGTACCAATGAGCCTGAAAAAACTGCTTCTAAAGTTCGAACCCAAGTCGGAAATTAGCGTCCATAAAAATCGTGATTTTTCTAAAAATACAACTTTATGCAGATATTGTAACGGAATTTGATTTGGACCATGATTCTTTACATAATTTCAAAATCTCAGACCGTTTGGTACCATAGAGCGAGAAAAAAATGCTTTTAAATTTCGAACCCAAGTCTGAAATGAGCGTCCATAAAAATCACTATTTTTCCAAAAATACAACTAAAAAATGGAGATTTTGTGACTGAATTCGATTTGGAAAGTGATTCTTATCATTTTTCTGAAAATTTACCCCGTTTGGTACCATAGAGCCCGAAAAAACTGCTTCCAAAATTCGAACCCAAGTCTTGAAATAGCGCCACTCAAAACGATAATTTTTCTTAAAATACAACTTTATGGAGATTTTGTGACGGAATTCGATTTGGACAATGATTCTCATGACTGTTCCGAAATTTCAGCCCGTTTGGTACCATCGAGCCCGATAAAACTGCTTCCATAGTTCGAAACAAGTCTGAAAACAGCGTCCATAAAAATCATAATTTTTCTAAAAATACAACTTTATTATGAATTTGCGAATGAATTCGATTTGGACAATGATTCTTATAACTGTTCCGAAATTTAATCCCGTTTGGTACCATAGAGCCTGAAAAAACTGCTTCTAAAGTTCGAACCCAAGTCTGAAATAAGCGTCAAGATTTTCTTAAAATACAACTTTAAGCAGATTTTGTAGCGGAATTTGATTTGGACAATGATTCTTTTCACAAATTCAAAATTTCAGCCCGTTTTTTACCATAAAGCGTGAAAAAAATGCTTCTAAAGTTCGAACCCAAGTTTGAAATGACAATGATTCTTATAACTATTCCGAAATTTAATCCTGTTTGGTACCATAGAGCCTGAGAATACTGCTTCCAAAGTTCGAACCCAAGTCTTGAAATAGCGCCACTCAAAACGATGATTCTTCTTAAAAAACAACTTTATGCAGATTTTGTGACGCAAATCAATTTTCGCTACGATTCTTATCACTATTCCAAAATTTCAACCCGTTTGGTACCATAGATCCTGTAAAAACTGCTTCCAAAAGTCGAACCCAAGTCTGAAATCAGCGTCCATAAAAATCATGATTATCAAAAATCCAACTTAATGGAGATTTTGTGACTGAATTCGATTTGTACAATGATTCTTAACACAGTTCCGAAATAAAATACTATTTCGTGTCATAGAGCCTGAAAAAACGCCTATGCCTATGCAGATTTTATCACTCAAATCAATTTTCGCTACGATTCTTTTCACTATTCCAAAATTTCAGCCCGTTTGGTACCATAGATCCTGTAAAAACTGCTTCCAAAAGTAGAACCCAAGTCTGAAAACAGCGTCCATAAAAATCATAATTTTTCTAAAAATAACACTTTATGGAGATTTTGTGACTGAATTCGATTTGGACAATGATTCTTATAACTTTTCCGAAATTAAATCCCGTTTGGTACCATAGAGCCTGAAAAAACTGCTTCTAAATTTCGAATGCAGATTTTGTAACGGAATTTGATTTGGACCATGATTCTTTACACAATTTCAAAATCTCAGACCGTTTGGTACCATAGAGCGAGAAAAAAATGCTTTTAAATTTCGAACCCAAGTTGGAAATGAGCGTCCATAAAAATCATTATTTTTCTAAAAATACAACTAAAAAATGGAGATTTTGTGACTGAATTCGATTTGGAAAGAGATTCTTATCATTTTTCTGAAAATTTATCCCGTTTGGTACCATAAAGCCTGAAAAAACTGCTTCGAAAGTTCGAACCCAAGTCTTGAAATAGCGCCACTCAAAACGATGATTTTTCTTAAAATACAACTTTATGCAGATTTTGGACGGAATTCAATTTGTTTTACGATTTTTATCACTATTCCGAAATTTCAGCCCGTTCTGTACCATAGATCCAATAAAAACTGCTTCCAAAAGTCGAACTCAAGTCTGAAATCAGCGTCAATAAAAATCATGATTTTTCTAAAAATACAACTTTATTCAGAATTTGCGAATGAATTCGATTTGGACTATGATTCTCATAACTGTTCCGAAATTTAATCTCGTTTGGTACCATAGAGCGAGAAAAAACTGCTTCTAAAGTTCGAACCCAAGTCAGAAATTAGCGTCCATAAAAATCATGATTTTTCTAAAAATACAACTTTATGGAGATTTTGTGACGGAATTCGATTAGGAGAATAATTCTTTACACAATTCCGAAAAAAAATCCCGTTTGGTACCATAAAGCCTGAAAAAACTGCTTCTAAAGTTCGAACCCAAGTCTGAAATTAGCGTCCATAAAAATGATGATTTTTCTAAAAATACAACTTTATGCAGATTTTTTGACGGAATTCGATTTGGACAATGATTCTTATGACTGTTCCGAAATTTCAGCCCGTTTGGCACCATAGAGCCCGAAAAAACTGCTTCCAAAGTTCGAACACAAGTCTTGAAATAGCGCCACTCAAAACGATGATTTTTCTTAAAATAAATTTTTATGGAGATTTTGTAACGGAATTCGATTTGGACACTGATTCTTATGACCGTTCCGAAATTTCAGCCAGTTTGGTACCATAGATCCTGTAAAAACTGCTTCCAAAAGTCGAACCCAAGTCTGAAATCAGCGTCCATAAAAATCATGGTTTTTCTAAAAGTACACCTTTATGGAGATTTTGTGACTGAATTTGATTTGTACAATGATTTTTTACACAATTTCAAAATTTCATCCCGTTGGGTACTATAGAGCGAGAAAAAAATGCTTTTAAAGTTCGAACCCAAGTCTTGAAATAGCGCCACTCAAATTGATGATTTTTCTTAAACAACAAATTTATGCAGATTTTGTGAAGCAATTCAATTTTTGCTACGATTCTTATCTCTCTTCCAAAATTTCAGCCCGATTGGCACCATAGATCCTGTAAAAACTGCTTCCAAAGTTCGAACCCAAGTTTGAAATCAGCGTCCATAAAAATCATGATTTTTCTAAAAATACAACTTTATGGAGATTTTGTGACTGAATTCGATTTGTACAATGATTCTTAACACAGTTCCGAAATAAATGCCATTTCGTACCATAGAGCCTGAAAAAACTGCTTCCAAAGTTCGAACCCATGTCTGAAATTAGCGTCCATAAAAATCATGATTTTCTAAAAATAACACTTAATGCAGATTTTGTAATTGAATTTGATTTGGACCATCATTTTTTACACAATTTCAAAATTTCAGCCCCTTTGGTACTATAGAGCGAGAAAAAAATGCTTTTAAAGTTCGAACCCAAGTCTGAAATGAGCGTCCATAAAAATCATTATTTTTATAAAAATACAACTTTATCAAGATTTTGTGTCTGAATTCAATTTGGACAATGATTCCTATGACTGTTCCGAAATTTCATTTCGTTTGGTACCATAGAGCCTGAAAAACTGTTTCCAAAGTTCGAACCTAAGTATTGAAATAGCGCCACTCTAAACTATGATTTTTCTTAAAATACAACTTTATGGAGATTTTGTGACTGAATTCAATTTGGACAATGAATCTTATTACTGTTCCGAAATTTGATTTCGTTTGGTACAATAGAGCATGAAAAAAGTGATTCTAAAGTTCGAACCCAAGTCGGAAATCAGCGTCCATAAAAATCTAGATTTTTCTAAAAATAGAATTTTATGTCGATTTTGTGACTGAATTCGATTAGGAGAGTGATTCTTTACACAATTCCGAAATAAAATCCCGTTTGGTACCATAAAGCCTGAAAAACTGCTTCTCAAGTTCGAACCCAACTCTAAAATTAGCGTCCATAAAAATGATGATTTTTCTAAAATTACAACTTTATGCAGATTTTGTGACAGAATTCGATTTGGACAATGAATCTTATAACTGTTCCGAAATTTCAGCCCTTTTGGTACCATCGAGCCCGAAAAAACTGCTTCCAAAGTACGAACCCAAGTCTTGAAATAGCGCCACTCAAAACGATGATTTTTCTTAAAAAACAATTTTATGCAGATTTTGTGACGCAATTCAATTGTCGCTACGATTCTTATCTCAATTCCAATATTTCAGCCCGTTTGGTACCATAGATCCTGCAAAAACGGCTTCCAAAAGTCGAACCCAAGTCTGAAATGAGCGTCCATTAAAATAATGATATTTCTAAAAATACAACTTTATGGAGATTTTGTGACTGAATTCGATTTGGACAATGATTCTTATAAATTTTTCGAAATTAAATCCCGTTTGATACCATAGAGCCTGAAAAAACTGCTTCAAAAGTTCGAACATAAGTCTTGAAATAGCGCCACTCAAAACGATGATTTTTCTTAAAATACAACTTTATGGAGATTTTGTGACTGAATTCAATTTGGACAATGAATCCTATTACTGTTCCGAAATTTGATTTCGTTTGGTACCATAGAGCCTGAAAAAACTGCTTCCAAAGTTCGAACCCAAGTCTTGAAATAGCGCCACTCAAAACGATGATTTTTCTTAAAAAACATTTTTATGCAGATTTTGTGACGCAAATCAATTTTCGCTACGATTCTTATCACTATTCCAAAATTTCAGCCCGTTCGGTACCATAGATCCTGTAAAAACTGCTTCCAAAAGTCGAACCCAAGTCTGAAATGAGCGTCCATAAAAATCATTATTCTTCTAAAAATACAACTAAAAAATGGAGATTTTGTGACTGAATTCGATTTGGAAAGTGATTCTTCTCATTTTTCTGAAAATTTATCCCGTTTGGTACCATATAGCCTGAAAAAACTGCTTGGAAAGTTCGAACCCAAGTCTTGAAATAGCGACACTCAAAACGATGATTTTACTTAAAATACAACTTTATGCAGATTTTGTGACGGAATTCGATTTGGACAGTGATTCTTATAACTTTTCCGAAATTATATCCCGTTTGGTACCATAGAGCCTGAAAAAACTGATTCCAAAGTTCGAACCAAAGTCTTGAAATAAGCGTCAAGATTTTCTAAAAATACAACTTTAAGCAGATTTTGTAGCGGAATTTGATTTGGACAATGATTCTTTTCACAAATTCAAAATTTCAGCCCGTTTTTTACGATAAAGCGTGAAAAAAATGCTTCTTAAGTTCGAACCCAAGTTTGAAATGACAATGCTTCTTATAACTATTCCGAAATTTAATCCTGTTTGGTACCATAGAGCCTAAGAATACTGCTTCCAAAGTTCGAACCCAAGTCTTGAAATAGCGCCACTCAAAACGATGATTTTTCTTAAAAAAAAACTTCATGCAGATTTTGTGACGCAAATCAATTTTCGCTACGATTCTTTTCACTATTCCAAAATTTCAGCCCGTTTGGTACCATTGATCCTGTAAAAACTGCTTCCAAAAGTAGAACCCAAGTCTGAAATCAGCGTCCATAAAAATCATGATTTTTCTAAAAATACAACTTTATTCAGAATTTGCGAATGAATTCGATTTGGACTATGATTCTCATAACTGTTCCGAAATTTAATCCCGTTTGGTACCATAGAGCCTGAAAAAACTGCTTCTAAAGTTCGAACCCAAGTCTGAAATTAGAGTCCATAAAAATGATGATTTTTCTAAAAATACAACTTTATGCAGATTTTTTGACGGAATTCGATTTGGACAATGATTCTTATGACTGTTCCGAAATTTCAGCCCGTTTGGCACCATAGAGCCCGAAAAAACTGCTTCCAAAGTTCGAACCCAAGTCTTGAAATAGCGCCACTCAAAACGATGATTTTTCTTAAAATAAATTTTTATGGAGATTTTGTAACGGAATTCGATTTGGACACTGATTCTTATGACCGTTCCGAAATTTCAGCCAGTTTCGTACCATAGATCCTGTAAAAACTGCTTCCAAAAGTCGAACCCAAGTCTGAAATCAGCGTCCATAAAAATCATGATTTTTCTAAAAATACACCTTTATGGAGATTTTGTGACTGAATTCGATTTGTACAATGAATTTTTACACAATTTCAAAATTTCAGTTGGGTACTATAGAGCGAGAAAAAAAGGGTTTAAAGTTCGAACCCAAGTCTTGAAATAGCGCCACTCAAATTGATGATTTTTCTTAAACAAAAAATTTATGCAGATTTTGTGAAGCAATTCAATTTTTGATACGATTCTTATCTCTCTTCCAAAATTTCAGCCCGTTTGGCACCATAGATCCTGTAAATACTGCTTCCAAAGTTCGAACCCAAGTTTGAAATCAGCGTCCATAAAAATCATGATTTTTCTAAAAATACAACTTTATGGAGATTTTGTGACTGAATTCGATTTGTACAATGATTCTTAACACAGTTCCGAAATAAAATGCCATTTCGTACCATAGAGCCTGAAAAAACTGCTTCCAAAGTTCGAACCCATGTCTGAAATTAGCGTCCATAAAAATCATGATTTTCTAAAAATAACACTTTATGCAGATTTTGTAATTGAATTTGATTTGGACCATGATTTTTTACACACTTTCAAAATTTCAGCCCGTTTGGTACCATTGATCCTGTAAAAACTGTTTCCAAAAGTAGAACCCAAGTCTGAAATCAGCGTCCATAAAAATCATGATTTTTCTAAAAATACAACTTAATGGAGATTTTGTTACTGAATTCGATTTGTACAATGATTCTTAACACAGTTCCGAAATAAAATACTATTTCGTGCCATAGAGCCTGTAAAAACTGCTTCTAAAGTTCGAACCCAAGTCGGAAATAGGGGTCCATAAAAATCTTGATTTTTCTAAAAATACAACTTTATGCAGATTTTGTAACGGAATTTGATTTGGACCATGATTCTTTACACAATTTCAAAATCTAAGACCGTTTGGTACCATAGAGCGAGAAAAAAATGCTTTTAAATTTCGAACCCAAGTCTGAAATGAGCGTCCATAAAAATCATTATTCTTCTAAAAATACAACTAAAAAATGGAAATTTTGTGACTGAATTCGATTTGGAAAGTAATTCTTCTCATTTTTCTGAAAATTTATCCCGTTTCGTAACATATAGCCTGAAAAAACTGCTTCGAAAGTTCGAACCCAAGTCTTGAAATAGCGCCACTCAAAACGATGATTTTTCTTAAAATACAACTTTATGGAGATTTTGTGACTGAATTCAATTTGGACAATGAATCTTATTACTGTTCCGAAATTTGATTTCGTTTGGTACCATAGAGCCTGAAAAAACTGCTTCCAAAGTTCGAACCCAAGTCTTGAAATAGCGCCACTCAAAACGATGATTTTTCTTAAAAAACAGCTTAATGGAGATTTTGTGACTGAATTCGATTTGTACAATGATTTTTTACACAGTTCCGAAATACAATGCCATTTCGTACCATAGAGCATGAAAAAAGTGCTTCTAAAGTTCGAACCCAAGTCGGAAATTAGCGTCCATTAAAATCTAGATTTTTCTAAAAATAGAATTTAATGTCGATTTTGTGACTGAATTCGATTAGGAGAGTGATTCTTTACAGAATTCCGAAATAAAATCCCGTTTGGTACCATAAAGCCTGAAAAACTGCTTCTAAAGTTCGAACCCAAGTCTAAAATTAGCGTCCATAAAAATGATGATTTTTCTAAAATTACAACTTTATGCAGATTATGTGACAGAATTCGATTTGGACAATGATTCTTATAACTGTTCCGAAATTTCAGCCCGTTTGGTACCATCGAGCCCGAAAAAACTGCTTCCAAAGTTCGAACCCAAGTCTTGAAATAGCGCCACTCAAAACGATGATTTTTCTTGAAAAACAATTTTATGCAGATTTTGTGACGCAATTCAATTTTCGCTGCGATTCTTATCTTTATTCCAAAATTTCAGCCCGTTTGGTACCATAGATCCTGTAAAAACTGCTTCCAAAAGTAGAACCCAAGTCTGAAATCAGTGTCCATAAAAATCATGATTTTTCAAAAAATACAACTTAATGGAGATTTTGTGACTGAATTCGATTTGTACAATGATTCTTAACACAGTTCCGAAATAAAATACTATTTCGTGCCATAGAGCCTGTAAAAACTGCTTCTCAAGTTCGAACCCAAGTCGGAAATTAGCGTCCATAAAAATCTTGATTTTTCTAAAAATACAACTTTATGCAGATTTTGTAACGGAATTTGATTTGGATCATGATTCTTTACACAATTTCAAAATCTCAGACCATTTGGTACCATAGAGCGAGAAAAAAATTCTTTTAAATTTCGAACCCAAGTCTGAAATGAGCGTCCATAAAAATCAATATTCTTCTAAAAATACAACTAAAAAATGGAGATTTTGTGACTGAATTCGATTTGGAAAGTGATTCTTCTCATTTTTCTGAAAATTTATCCCCTTTGGTACCATATAGCCCGAAAAAACTGCTTGGAAAGTTCGAACCAAAGTCTTGAAATAGCGCCACTCAAAACGATGATTTTTCTTAAAATACAACTTTATGCAGATTTTGTGACGGAATTCAATTTGTTTTACGATTTTTATCACTATTCCGAAATTTCAGCCCGTTTTGTACCATAGATCCAATAAAAACTGCTTCCAAAAGTCGAACCCAAGTCTGAAATCAGCGTCCATAAGAATCATGATTTTTCTAAAAATCCAACTTAATGGAGATTTTGTGACTGAATTCGATTTGTACAGTGATTCTTAACACAGTTCCGAAATAAAATACTATTTCGTCTCATAGAGCCTGAAAAAACTGCTTCTAAAGTTCGAACCCAAGTCAGAAATTAGCGTCCATAAAAATCTTGATTTTTCTAAAAATACAACTTTATGCAGATTTTGTAACGGAATTTGATTTGGACCATGATTCTTTACACAATTTCAAAATCTCAGACCGTTTGGTACCATAGAGCGAGAAAAAAATGCTTTTAAAGTTCGAACCCAAGTCTGAAATGAGCGTCCATAAAAATCATTATTTTTATAAAAATACAACTTTATCAAGATTTTGTGTCTGAATTCAATTTGGACAATGATTCTTATGACTGTTCCGAAATTTCATTTCGTTTGGTACCATAGAGCCTGAAAAACTGTTTCCAAAGTTCGAACCCAAGTCTTGAAACAGCGCCACTCAAAACGATGATTTTTCTTAAAAAACAACTTTATGCAGATTTTGTGACGCAAATCAATTTTCGCTACGATTCTTTTTACTATTCCAAAATTTCAGCCCGTTTGGTAGCATTGATCCTGTAAAAAAATGTTTCCAAAAGTAGAACCCAAGTCTGAAATCAGCGTCCATAAAAATCATGATTTTTCTAAAAATACAACTTAATGGAGATTTTGTTACTGAATTCGATTTGTACAATGATTCTTAACACAGTTCCGAAATAAAATACTATTTCGTGCCATAGAGCCTGTTAAAACTGCTTCTAAAGTTCGAACCCAAGTCGGAAATAGGGGTCCATAAAAATCTTGATTTTTCTAAAAATACAACTTTATGCAGATTTTGTAACGGAATTTGATTTGGACCATGATTCTTTACACAATTTCAAAATCTAAGACCGTTTGGTACCATAGAGCGAGAAAAAAATGCTTTTAAATTTCGAACCCAAGTCTGAAATGAGCGTCCATAAAAATCATTATTCTTCTAAAAATACAACTAAAAAATGGAAATTTTGTGACTGAATTCGATTTGGAAAGTAATTCTTCTCATTTTTCTGAAAATTTATCCCGTTTCGTAACATATAGCCTGAAAAAACTGCTTCGAAAGTACGAACCCAAGTCTTGAAATAGCGCCACTCAAAACGATGATTTTTCTTAAAATACAACTTTATGGAGATTTTGTGACTGAATTCAATTTGGACAATGAATCTTATTACTGTTCCGAAATTTGATTTCGTTTGGTACCATAGAGCCTGAAAAAACTGCTTCCAAAGTTCGAACCCAAGTCTTGAAATAGCGCCACTCAAAACGATGATTTTTCTTAAAAAACAGCTTAATGGAGATTTTGTGACTGAATTCGATTTGTACAATGATTTTTTACACAGTTCCGAAATACAATGCCATTTCGTACCATAGAGCATGAAAAAAGTGCTTCTAAAGTTCGAACCCAAGTAGGAAATTAGCGTCCATTAAAATCTAGATTTTTCTAAAAATAGAATTTTATGTCGATTTTGTGACTGAATTCGATTAGGAGAGTGATTCTTTACACAATTCCGAAATAAAATCCCGTTTGGTACCATAAAGCCTGAAAAACTGCTTCTAAAGTTCGAACCCAAGTCTAAAATTAGCGTCCATAAAAATGATGATTTTTCTAAAATTACAACTTTATGCAGATTATGTGACAGAATTCGATTTGGACAATGATTCTTATAACTGTTCCGAAATTTCAGCCCGTTTGGTACCATCGAGCCCGAAAAAACTGCTTCCAAAGTTCGAACCCAAGTCTTGAAATAGCGCCACTCAAAACGATGATTTTTCTTAAAAAACAATTTTATGCAGATTTTGTGACGCAATTCAATTATCGCTGCGATTCTTATCTTTATTCCAAAATTTCAGCCCGTTTGGTACCATAGATCCTGTAAAAACTGCTTCCAAAAGTAGAACCCAAGTCTGAAATCAGCGTCCATAAAAATCATGATTTTTCTAAAAATACAACTTAATGGAGATTTTGTGACTGAATTCGATTTGTACAATGATTCTTAACACAGTTCCGAAATAAAATACTATTTCGTGCCATAGAGCCTGTAAAAACTGCTTATCAAGTTCGAACCCAAGTCGGAAATTAGCGTCCATAAAAATCTTGATTTTTCTAAAAATACAACTTTATGCAGATTTTGTAACGGAATTTGATTTGGATCATGATTCTTTACACAATTTCAAAATCTCAGACCGTTTGGTACCATAGAGCGAGAAAAAAATGCTTTTAAATTTCGAACCCAAGTCTGAAATGAGCGTGCATAAAAATCATTATTCTTCTAAAAATACAACTAAAAAATGGAGATTTTGTGACTGAATTCGATTTGGAAAGTGATTCTTCTCATTTTTCTGAAAACTTATCCCGTTTGGTACCATATAGCCCGAAAAAACTGCTTGGAAAGTTCGAACCCAAGTCTTGAAATAGCGCCACTCAAAACGATGATTTTTCTTAAAATACAACTTTATGCAGATTTTGTGACGGAATTCAATTTGTTTTACGATTTTTATCACTATTCCGAAATTTCAGCCCGTTTTGTACCATAGATCCAATAAAAACTGCTTCCAAAAGTCGAACCCAAGTCTGAAATCAGCGTCCATAAAAATCATGATTTTTCAAAAATCCAACTTAATGGAGATTTTGTGACTGAATTCGATTTGTACAATGATTCTTAACACAGTTCCGAAATAAAATACTATTTCGTGTCATAGAGCCTGAAAAAACTGCTTCTAAAGTTCGAACCCAAGTCGGAAAATAGCGTCCATAAAAATCTTGATTTTTCTAAAAATACAACTTTATGCAGATTTTGTAACGGAATTTGATTTGGACCATGATTCTTTACACAATTTCAAAATCTCAGACCGTTTGGTACCATAGAGCGAGAAAAAAATGCTTTTAAATTTCGAACCCAAGTCTGAAATGAGCGTCCATAAAAATCATTATTATTCCAAAAATACAACTAAAAAATGGAGATTTTGTGACTGAATTCGATTTGGAAAGTGATTCTTATCATTTTTCTGAAAATTTATCCCGTTTGGTACCATAGAGCCCGAAAAAACTGCTTCCAAAGTTCGAACCCAAGTCTTGAAATAGCGCCACTTAAAACGATAATTTTTCTTAAAAAACAGCTTAATGGAGATTTTGTGACTGAATTCGATTTGTACAATGATTTTTTACACAGTTCCGAAATACAATGCCATTTCGTACCATAGAGCATGAAAAAAGTGCTTCTAAAGTTCGAACCCAAGTAGGAAATTAGCGTCCATTAAAATCTAGATTTTTCTAAAAATAGAATTTTATGTCGATTTTGTGACTGAATTCGATTAGGAGAGTGATTCTTTACACAATTCCGAAATAAAATCCCGTTTGGTACCATAAAGCCTGAAAAACTGCTTCTAAAGTTCGAACCCAAGTCTAAAATTAGCGTCCATAAAAATGATGATTTTTCTAAAATTACAACTTTATGCAGATTATGTGACAGAATTCGATTTGGACAATGATTCTTATAACTGTTCCGAAATTTCAGCCCTTTTGGTACCATCGAGCCCGAAAAAACTGCTTCCAAAGTTCGAACCCAAGTCTTGAAATAGCGCCACTCAAAACGATGATTTTTCTTAAAAAACAATTTAATGCAGATTTTGTGACGCAATTCAATTTTCGCTGCGATTCTTATCTTTATTTTAAAATTTCAGCCCGTTTGGTACCATAGATCCTGTAAAAACTGCTTCCAAAAGTAGAACCCAAGTCTGAAATCAGCGTCCATAAAAATCATGATTTTTCTAAAAATACAACTTAATGGAGATTTTGTGACTGAATTCGATTTGTACAATGATTCTTAACACAGTTCCGAAATAAAATACTATTTCGTGCCATAGAGCCTGTAAAAACTGCTTCTCAAGTTCGAACCCAAGTCGGAAATTAGCGTGCATAAAAATCTTGATTTTTCTAAAAATACAACTTTATGCAGATTTTGTAACGGAATTTGATTTGGATCATGATTCTTTACACAATTTCAAAATCTCAGACCGTTTGGTACCATAGAGCGAGAAAAAAATGCTTTTAAATTTCGAACCCAAGTCTGAAATGAGCGTGCATAAAAATCATTATTCTTCTTAAAATACAACTAAAAAATGGAGATTTTGTGACTGAATTCGATTTGGAAAGTGATTCTTCTCATTTTTCTGAAAACTTATCCCGTTTGGTACCATATAGCCCGAAAAAACTGCTTTGAAAGTTCGAACCCAAGTCTTGAAATAGCGCCACTCAAAACGATGATTTTTCTTAAAATACAACTTTATGCAGATTTTGCGACGGAATTCAATTTGTTTTACGATTTTTATCACTATTCCGAAATTTCAGCCCGTTTTGTATCATAGATCCAATAAAAACTGCTTCCAAAAGTCGAACCCAAGTCTGAAATCAGCGTCCATAAAAATCATGATTTTTCAAAAATCCAACTTAATGGAGATTTTGTGACTGAATTCGATTTGTACAATGATTCTTAACACAGTTCCGAAACAAAATACTATTTCGTGTCATAGAGCCTGAAAAAACTGCTTCTAAAGTTCGAACCTAAGTCGGAAAATAGCGTCCATAAAAATCTTGATTTTTCTGAAAATACAACTTTATGCAGATTTTGTAACGGAATTTGATTTGGACCATGATTCTTTACACAATTTCAAAATCTCAGACCGTTTGGTACCATAGAGCGAGAAAAAAATGCTTTTAAATTTCGAACCCAAGTCTGAAATGAGCGTGCATAAAAATCATTATTCTTCTTAAAATACAACTAAAAAATGGAGATTTTGTGACTGAATTCGATTTGGAAAGTGATTCTTCTCATTTTTCTGAAAACTTATCCCGTTTGGTACCATATAGCCCGAAAAAACTGCTTGGAAAGTTCGAACCCAAGTCTTGAAATAGCGCCACTCAAAACGATGATTTTTCTTAAAATACAACTTTATGCAGATTTTGGACGGAATTCAATTTGTTTTACGATTTTTATCACTATTCCGAAATTTCAGCCCGTTCTGTACCATAGATCCAATAAAAACTGCTTCCAAAAGTCGAACTCAAGTCTGAAATCAGCGTCCATAAAAATCATGATTTTTCTAAAAATACAACTTTATTCAGAATTTGCGAATGAATTCGATTTGGACTATGATTCTCATAACTGTTCCGAAATTTCAGCCCGTTTGGCACCATAGAGCCCGAAAAAACTGCTTCCAAAGTTCGAACCCAAGTCTTGAAATAGCGCCACTCAAAACGATGATTTTTCTTAAAATAAATTTTTATGGAGATTTTGTAACGGAATTCGATTTGGACCATGATTCTTTACACAATTTCAAAATCTCAGACCGTTTGGTACCATAGAGCGAGAAAAAAATGCTTTTAAATTTCGAACCCAAGTCTGAAATGAGCGTGCATAAAAATCATTATTCTTCTAAAAATACAACTAAAAAATGGAGATTTTGTGACTGAATTCGATTTGGAAAGTGATTCTTCTCATTTTTCTGAAAACTTATCCCGTTTGGTACCATATAGCCCGAAAAAACTGCTTGGAAAGTTCGAACCCAAGTCTTGAAATAGCGCCACTCAAAACGATGATTTTTCTTAAAATACAACTTTATGCAGATTTTGTGACGGAATTCAATTTGTTTTACGATTTTTATCACTATTCCGAAATTTCAGCCCGTTTTGTACCATAGATCCAATAAAAACTGCTTCCAAAAGTCGAACCCAAGTCTGAAATCAGCGTCCATAAAAATCATGATTTTTCAAAAATCCAACTTAATGGAGATTTTGTGACTGAATTCGATTTGTACAATGATTCTTAACACAGTTCCGAAATAAAATACTATTTCGTGTCATAGAGCCTGAAAAAACTGCTTCTAAAGTTCGAACCCAAGTCGGAAAATAGCGTCCATAAAAATCTTGATTTTTCTAAAAATACAACTTTATGCAGATTTTGTAACGGAATTTGATTTGGACCATGATTCTTTACACAATTTCAAAATCTCAGACCGTTTGGTACCATAGAGCGAGAAAAAAATGCTTTTAAATTTCGAACCCAAGTCTGAAATGAGCGTGCATAAAAATCATTATTCTTCTTAAAATACAACTAAAAAATGGAGATTTTGTGACTGAATTCGATTTGGAAAGTGATTCTTCTCATTTTTCTGAAAACTTATCCCGTTTGGTACCATATAGCCCGAAAAAACTGCTTGGAAAGTTCGAACCCAAGTCTTGAAATAGCGCCACTCAAAACGATGATTTTTCTTAAAATACAACTTTATGCAGATTTTGGACGGAATTCAATTTGTTTTACGATTTTTATCACTATTCCGAAATTTCAGCCCGTTCTGTACCATAGATCCAATAAAAACTGCTTCCAAAAGTCGAACTCAAGTCTGAAATCAGCGTCCATAAAAATCATGATTTTTCTAAAAATACAACTTTATTCAGAATTTGCGAATGAATTCGATTTGGACTATGATTCTCATAACTGTTCCGAAATTTCAGCCCGTTTGGCACCATAGAGCCCGAAAAAACTGCTTCCAAAGTTCGAACCCAAGTCTTGAAATAGCGCCACTCAAAACGATGATTTTTCTTAAAATACAACTTTATGCAGATTTTGTGACGGAATTCAATTTGTTTTACGATTTTTATCACTATTCCGAAATTTCAGCCCGTTTTGTACCATAGATCCAATAAAAACTGCTTCCAAAAGTCGAACCCAAGTCTGAAATCAGCGTCCATAAAAATCATGATTTTTCAAAAATCCAACTTAATGGAGATTTTGTGACTGAATTCGATTTGTACAATGATTCTTAACACAGTTCCGAAATAAAATACTATTTCGTGTCATAGAGCCTGAAAAAACTGCTTCTAAAGTTCGAACCCAAGTCGGAAAATAGCGTCCATAAAAATCTTGATTTTTCTAAAAATACAACTTTATGCAGATTTTGTAACGGAATTTGATTTGGACCATGATTCTTTACACAATTTCAAAATCTCAGACCGTTTGGTACCATAGAGCGAGAAAAAAATGCTTTTAAATTTCGAACCCAAGTCTGAAATGAGCGTCCATAAAAATCATTATTATTCCAAAAATACAACTAAAAAATGGAGATTTTGTGACTGAATTCGATTTGGAAAGTGATTCTTATCATTTTTCTGAAAATTTATCCCGTTTGGTACCATAGAGCCCGAAAAAACTGCTTCCAAAGTTCGAACCCAAGTCTTGAAATAGCGCCACTTAAAACGATAATTTTTCTTAAAAAACAGCTTAATGGAGATTTTGTGACTGAATTCGATTTGTACAATGATTTTTTACACAGTTCCGAAATACAATGCCATTTCGTACCATAGAGCATGAAAAAAGTGCTTCTAAAGTTCGAACCCAAGTAGGAAATTAGCGTCCATTAAAATCTAGATTTTTCTAAAAATAGAATTTTATGTCGATTTTGTGACTGAATTCGATTAGGAGAGTGATTCTTTACACAATTCCGAAATAAAATCCCGTTTGGTACCATAAAGCCTGAAAAACTGCTTCTAAAGTTCGAACCCAAGTCTAAAATTAGCGTCCATAAAAATGATGATTTTTCTAAAATTACAACTTTATGCAGATTATGTGACAGAATTCGATTTGGACAATGATTCTTATAACTGTTCCGAAATTTCAGCCCTTTTGGTACCATCGAGCCCGAAAAAACTGCTTCCAAAGTTCGAACCCAAGTCTTGAAATAGCGCCACTCAAAACGATGATTTTTCTTAAAAAACAATTTAATGCAGATTTTGTGACGCAATTCAATTTTCGCTGCGATTCTTATCTTTATTCCAAAATTTCAGCCCGTTTGGTACCATAGATCCTGTAAAAACTGCTTCCAAAAGTAGAACCCAAGTCTGAAATCAGCGTCCATAAAAATCATGATTTTTCTAAAAATACAACTTAATGGAGATTTTGTGACTGAATTCGATTTGTACAATGATTCTTAACACAGTTCCGAAATAAAATACTATTTCGTGCCATAGAGCCTGTAAAAACTGCTTCTCAAGTTCGAACCCAAGTAGGAAATTAGCGTGCATAAAAATCTTGATTTTTCTAAAAATACAACTTTATGCAGATTTTGTAACGGAATTTGATTTGGATCATGATTCTTTACACAATTTCAAAATCTCAGACCGTTTGGTACCATAGAGCGAGAAAAAAATGCTTTTAAATTTCGAACCCAAGTCTGAAATGAGCGTGCATAAAAATCATTATTATTCTTAAAATACAACTAAAAAATGGAGATTTTGTGACTGAATTCGATTTGGAAAGTGATTCTTCTCATTTTTCTGAAAACTTATCCCGTTTGGTACCATATAGCCCGAAAAAACTGCTTTGAAAGTTCGAACCCAAGTCTTGAAATAGCGCCACTCAAAACGATGATTTTTCTTAAAATACAACTTTATGCAGATTTTGCGACGGAATTCAATTTGTTTTACGATTTTTATCACTATTCCGAAATTTCAGCCCGTTTTGTATCATAGATCCAATAAAAACTGCTTCCAAAAGTCGAACCCAAGTCTGAAATCAGCGTCCATAAAAATCATGATTTTTCAAAAATCCAACTTAATGGAGATTTTGTGACTGAATTCGATTTGTACAATGATTCTTAACACAGTTCCGAAACAAAATACTATTTCGTGTCATAGAGCCTGAAAAAACTGCTTCTAAAGTTCGAACCTAAGTCGGAAAATAGCGTCCATAAAAATCTTGATTTTTCTGAAAATACAACTTTATGCAGATTTTGTAACGGAATTTGATTTGGACCATGATTCTTTACACAATTTCAAAATCTCAGACCGTTTGGTACCATAGAGCGAGAAAAAAATGCTTTTAAATTTCGAACCCAAGTCTGAAATGAGCGTGCATAAAAATCATTATTCTTCTTAAAATACAACTAAAAAATGGAGATTTTGTGACTGAATTCGATTTGGAAAGTGATTCTTCTCATTTTTCTGAAAACTTATCCCGTTTGGTACCATATAGCCCGAAAAAACTGCTTGGAAAGTTCGAACCCAAGTCTTGAAATAGCGCCACTCAAAACGATGATTTTTCTTAAAATACAACTTTATGCAGATTTTGGACGGAATTCAATTTGTTTTACGATTTTTATCACTATTCCGAAATTTCAGCCCGTTTTGTACCATAGATCCAATAAAAACTGCTTCCAAAAGTCGAACTCAAGTCTGAAATCAGCGTCCATAAAAATCATGATTTTTCTAAAAATACAACTTTATTCAGAATTTGCGAATGAATTCGATTTGGACTATGATTCTCATAACTGTTCCGAAATTTCAGCCCGTTTGGCACCATAGAGCCCGAAAAAACTGCTTCCAAAGTTCGAACCCAAGTCTTGAAATAGCGCCACTCAAAACGATGATTTTTCTTAAAATAAATTTTTATGGAGATTTTGTAACGGAATTCGATTTGGACACTGATTCTTATGACCGTTCCGAAATTTCAGCCAGTTTGGTACCATAGATCCTGTAAAAACTGCTTCAAAAGTCGAACCCAAGTCTGAAATCAGCGTCCATAAAAATCATGATTTTTCTAAAAATACAACTTTATGGAGATTTTGTGACTGAATTCGATTTGTACAATGATTCTTAACACAGTTCCGAAATAAAATGCCATTTCGTACCATAGAGCCTGAAAAAACTGCTTCCAAAGTTCGAACCCATGTCTGAAATTAGCGTCCATAAAAATCATGATTTTCTAAAAATAACACTTTATGCAGATTTTGCAATTGAATTTGATTTGGACCATCATTTTTTACACAATTTCAAAATTTCATCCCGTTTGGTACTATAGAGCGAGAAAAAAATGCTTTTAAAGTTCGAACCAAAGTCTGAAATGAGCGTCCATAAAAATCATTATTTTTATAAAAATACAACTTTATCAAGATTTTGTGTCTGAATTATATTTGGACAATGATTCTTATGACTGTTCCGAAATTTCATTTCGTTTGGTACCATAGAGCCTGAAAAACTGTTTCCAAAGTTTGAACCTAAGTCTTGAAATAGCGCCACTCTAAACGATGATTTTTCTTAAAATACAACTTTATGGAGATTTTGTGACTGAATTCAATTTGGACAATGAATCTTATTACTGTTCCGAAATTTGATTTCGTTTGGTACCATAGAGCCTGAAAAAACTGCTTCCAAAGTTCGAACCCAAGTCTTGAAATAGCGCCACTCAAAACGATGATTTTTCTTAAAAAACAGCTTAATGGAGATTTTGTGACTGAATTCGATTTGTACAATGATTTTTTACACAGTTCCGAAATACAATGCCATTTCGTACCATAGAGCATGTAAAAAGTGCTTCTAAAGTTCGAACCCAAGTCGGAAATCAGCGTCCATAAAAATCTAGATTTTTCTAAAAATAGAATTTTATGTCGATTTTGTGACTGAATTCGATTAGGAGAGTGATTCTTTACACAATTCCGAAATAAAATCCCGTTTGGTACCATAAAGCCTGAAAAACTGCTTCTCAAGTTCGAACCCAACTCTAAAATTAGCGTCCATAAAAATGATGATTTTTCTAAAATTACAACTTTATGCAGATTTTGTGACAGAATTCGATTTGGACAATGATTCTTATAACTGTTCCGAAATTTCAGCCCGTTTGGTACCATCGAGCCCGAAAAAACTGCTTCCAAAGTTCGAACCCAAGTCTTGAAATAGCGCCACTCAAAACGATGATTTTTCTTAAAAAACAATTTTATGCAGATTTTGTGACGCAATTCAATTTTCGCTGCGATTCTTATCTTTATTCCAAAATTTCAGCCCGTTTGGTACCATAGATCCTGTAAAAACTGCTTCCAAAAGTAGAACCCAAGTCTGAAATCAGCGTCCATAAAAATCATGATTTTTCTAAAAATACAACTTAATGGAGATTTTGTGACTGAATTCGATTTGTACAATGATTCTTAACACAGTTCCGAAATAAAATACTATTTCGTGCCATAGAGCCTGTAAAAACTGCTTCTCAAGTTCGAACCCAAGTCGGAAATTAGCGTCCATAAAAATCTTGTTTTTTCTAAAAATACAACTTTATGCAGATTTTGTAACGGAATTTGATTTGGATCATGATTCTTTACACAATTTCAAAATCTCAGACCGTTTGGTACCATAGAGCGAGAAAAAAATGCTTTTAAAGTTCGAACCCAAGTCTGAAATGAGCGTCCATAAAAATCATTATTTTTATAAAAATACAACTTTATCAAGATTTTGTGTCTGAATTCAATTTGGACAATGATTCTTATGACTGTTCCGAAATTTCATTTCGTTTGGTACCATAGAGCCTGAAAAACTGTTTCCAAAGTTCGAACCCAAGTCTTGAAACAGCGCCACTCAAAACGATGATTTTTCTTAAAAAACAACTTTATGCAGATTTTGTGACGCAAATCAATTTTCGCTACGATTCTTTTTACTATTCCAAAATTTCAGCCCGTTTGGTACCATTGATCCTGTAAAAACTGTTTCCAAAAGTAGAACCCAAGTCTGAAATCAGCGTCCATAAAAATCATGATTTTTCTAAAAATACAACTTAATGGAGATTTTGTTACTGAATTCGATTTGTACAATGATTCTTAACACAGTTCCGAAATAAAATACTATTTCGTGCCATAGAGCCTGTAAAAACTGCTTCTAAAGTTCGAACCCAAGTCGGAAATAGGGGTCCATAAAAATCTTGATTTTTTAAAAATACAACTTTATGCAGATTTTGTAACGGAATTTGATTTGGACGATGATTCTTTACACAATTTCAAAATCTAAGACCGTTTTGTACCATAGAGCGAGAAAAAAATGCTTTTAAATTTCGAACCCAAGTCTGAAATGAGCGTCCATAAAAATCATTATTCTTCTAAAAACACAACTAAAAAATGGAAATTTTGTGACTGAATTCGATTTGTACAATGATTTTTTACACAGTTCCGAAATACAATGCCATTTCGTACATTTCGAGCATGAAAAAAGTGCTTCTTAAGTTCGAACCCAAGTCGGAAATTAGCGTCCATTAAAATCTAGATTTTTCTAAAAATAGAATTTAATGTCGATTTTGTGACTGAATTCGATTAGGAGAGTGATTCTTTACACAATTCCGAAATAAAATCCCGTTTGGTACCATAAAGCCTGAAAAACTGCTTCTAAAGTTCGAACCCAAGTCTAAAATTAGCGTCCATAAAAATGATGATTTTTCTAAAATTACAACTTTATGCAGATTATGTGACAGAATTCGATTTGGACAATGATTCTTATAACTGTTCCGAAATTTCAGCCCGTTTGGTACCATCGAGCCCGAAAAAACTGCTTCCAAAGTTCGAACCCAAGTCTTGAAATAGCGCCACTCAAAACGATGATTTTTCTTAAAAAACAATTTTATGCAGAAATTGTGACGCAATTCAATTTTCGCTGCGATTCTTATCTTTATTCCAAAATTTCAGCCCGTTTGGTACCATAGATCCTGTGAAAACTGCTTCCAAAAGTAGAACCCAAGTCTGAAATCAGCGTCCATAAAAATCATGATTTTTCTAAAAATACAACTTAATGGAGATTTTGTGACTGAATTCGATTTGTACAATGATTCTTAACACAGTTCCGAAATAAAATACTATTTCGTGCCATAGAGCCTGTAAAAACTGCTTTTCAAGTTCGAACCCAAGTCGGAAATTAGCGTCCATAAAAATCTTGATTTTTCTAAAAATACAACTTTATGCAGATTTTGTAACGGAATTTGATTTCGATCATGATTCTTTACACAATTTCAAAATCTCAGACCATTTGGTACCATAGAGCGAGAAAAAAATGCTTTTAAATTTCGAACCCAAGTCTGAAATGAGCGTCCATAAAAATCAATATTCTTCTAAAAATACAACTAAAAAATGGAGATTTTGTGACTGAATTCGATTTGGAAAGTGATTCTTCTCATTTTTCTGAAAATTTATCCCGTTTGGTACCATATAGCCCGAAAAAACTGCTTGGAAAGTTCGAACCCAAGTCTTGAAATAGCGCCACTCAAAACGATGATTTTTCTTAAAATACAACTTTATGCAGATTTTGTGACGGAATTCAATTTTTTTTACGATTTTTATCACTATTCCAAAATTTCAGCCCATTTTGTACCATAGATCCAATAAAAACTGCTTCCAAAAGTCGAACCCAAGTCTGAAATCAGCGTCCATAAAAATCATGATTTTTCTAAAAATCCAACTTAATGGAGATTTTGTGACTGAATTCGATTTGTACAATGATTCTTAACACATTTCCGAAATAAAATACTATTTCGTGTCATAGAGCCTAAAAAACTGCTTCTAAAGTTCGAACCCAAGTCAGAAATTAGCGTCCATAAAAATCTTGATTTTTCTAAAAATACAACTTTATGCAGATTTTGTAACGGAATTTGATTTGGACCATGATTCTTTACACAATTTCAAAATCTCAGACCGTTTGGTACCATAGAGCGAGAAAAAAATGCTTTTAAATTTCGAACCCAAGTCTGAAATGAGCGTCCATAAAAATCATTATTATTCCAAAAATACAACTAAAAAATGGAGATTTTGTGACTGAATTCGATTTGGAAAGTGATTCTTATCATTTTTCTGAAAATTTATCCCGTTTGGTACCATATAGCCCGAAAAAAACTGCTTCCAAAGTTCGAACCCAAGTCTTGAAATAGCGCCACTCAAAACGATAATTTTTCTTAAAATAGAACTTTATTGAGATTTTGTGACGGAATTCGATTTGGACAATGATTCTCATGACTGTTCCGAAATTTCAGCCCGTTTGGTACCATAGAGCCTGAAAAACTGTTTCCAAAGTTCGAACCCAAGTCTTGAAACAGCGCCACTCAAAACGATGATTTTTCTTAAAAAACAACTTTATGCAGATTTTGTGACGCAAATCAATTTTCGCTACGATTCTTTTCACTATTCCAAAATTTCAGCCCGTTTGGTACCCTAGATCCTGTAAAAACTGCTTCCAAAAGTAGAACCCAAGTCTGAAAACAGCGTCCATAAAAATCATAATTTTTCTAAAAATAACACTTTATGGAGATTTTGTCACTGAATTCGATTTGGACAATGATTCTTATAACTTTTCCGAAATTAAATCCCGTTTGGTACCATAGAGCCTGAAAAAACTGCTTCTAAATTTCGAACCCAAGTCGGAAATGAGCGTCCATAAAAATCATTATTTTTCTAAAAATACAACTAAAAAATGGAGATTTTGTGACTGAATTCGATTTGGAAAGAGATTCTTATCATTTTTCTGAAAATTTATCCCGTTTGGTACCATATAGCCTGAAAAAACTGCTTCGAAAGTTCGAACCCAAGTCTTGAAATCGCGCCACTCAAAACGATGATTTTTCTTAAAATACAACTTTATGCAGATTTTGGACGGAATTCAATTTGTTTTACGATTTTTATCACTATTCCGAAATTTCAGCCCGTTCTGTACCATAGATCCAATAAAAACTGCTTCCAAAAGTCGAACCCAAGTCTGAAATCAGCGTCCATAAAAATCATGATTTTTCTAAAAATACAACTTTATTCAGAATTTGCGAATGAATTCGATTTGGACTATGATTCTCATAACTGTTCCGAAATTTAATCCCGTTTGGTACCATAGAGCGAGAAAAAACTGCTTCTAAAGTTCGAACCCAAGTCTGAAATTAGCGTCCATAAAAATCATGATTTTTCTAAAAATACAGCTTTATGCAGATTTTGTGACGGAATTCGATTTGGACAATGATTCTTATCACAGTTCCAAAATTAAATTCCCAATGGAACCATAGAGCCTGAAAAAACTGCTTCTGAAGTTCGAACCCATGTCGGAAATTAGCGTCCATTAAAATCATGATTTTTCTAAAAATACAACTTTATGGAGATTTTGTGACGGAATTCGATTAGGAGAATAATTCTTTACACAATTCCGAAAAAAAATCCCGTTTGGTACCATTGAGCCTGAAAAAACTGCTTCTAAAGTTCGAACCCAAGTCTGAAATTAGCGTCCATAAAAATGATGATTTTTCTAAAAATACAACTTTATGCAGATTTTTTGACGGAATTCGATTTGGACAATGATTCTTATGACTGTTCCGAAATTTGAGCCCGTTTGGCACCATAGAGCCCGAAAAAACTGCTTCCAAAGTTCGAACCCAAGTCTTGAAATAGCGCCACTCAAAACGATGATTTTTCTTAAAATAATTTTTTACGGATATTTTGTAACGGAATTCGATTTGGACACTGATTCTTATGACCGTTCCAAAATTTCAGCCAGTTTGGTACCATAGATCCTGTAAAAACTGCTTCCAAAAGTCGAACCCAAGTCTGAAATCAGCGTCCATAAAAATCATGGTTTTTCTAAAAATACACCTTTATGGAGATTTTGTGACTGAATTTGATTTGTACAATGATTTTTTACACAAATTCAAAATTTCATCCCGTTGGGTACTATAGAGCGAGAAAAAAATGCTTTTAAATTTCGAACCCAAGTCTTGAAATAGCGCCACTCAAATTGATGATTTTTCTTAAACAACAAATTTATGCAGATTTTGTGAAGCAATTCAATTTTTGCTACGATTCTTATCTCTCTTCCAAAATTTCAGCCCGTTTGGCACCATAGATCCTGTAAAAACTGCTTCCAAATTTCGAACCCAAGTTTAAAATCAGCGTCCATAAAAATCATGATTTTTATAAAAATACAACTTAATGGAGATTTTGTGACTGAATTCGATTTGTACAATGATTCTTAACACAGTTCCGAAATAAAATGCCATTTCGTAACATAGAGCCTGAAAAAACTGCTTCCAAAGTTCGAACCCATGTCTGAAATGAGCGTCCATAAAAATCATGATTTTCTAAAAATAACACTTTATGCAGATTTTGTAATTGAATTTGATTTGGACCATCATTTTTTACACAATTTCAAAATTTCAGCCCGTTTGGTACTATAGAGCGAGAAAAAAATGCTTTTAAAGTTCGAACCCAAGTCTGAAATGAGCGTCCATAAAAATCATTATTTTTATAAAAATACAACTTTATCAAGATTTTGTGTCTGAATTCAATTTGGACAATGATTCTTATGACTGTTCCGAAATTTCATTTCGTGGGGTACCATAGAGCCTGAAAAACTGTTTCCAAAGTTCGAACCCAAGTCTTGAAATAGCGCCACTCTAAACGATGATTTTTCTTAAAATACAACTTTATGGAGATTTTGTGACTGAATTCAATTTGGACAATGAATCCTATTACTGTTCCGAAATTTGATTTCGTTTGGTACCATAGAGCCTGAAAAAACTGCTTCCAAAGTTCGAACCCAAGTCTTGAAATAGCGTTACTCAAAACGATGATTTTTCTTAAAAAACATTTTTATGCAGATTTTGTGACGCAAATCAATTTTCGCTACGATTCTTATCACTATTCCAAAATTTCAGCCCGTTCGGTACCATAGATCCTGTAAAAACTGCTTCCAAAGTTCGAACCCAAGTCTTGAAATAGCGCCACTCAAAACGATGATTTTTCTTAAAATAAATTTTTATGGAGATTTTGTAACGGAATTCGATTTGGACACTGATTCTTATGACCGTTCCGAAATTTCAGCCAGTTTGGTACCATAGATCCTGTAAAAACTGCTTCCAAAAGTCGAACCCAAGTCTGAAATCAGCGTCCATAAAAATCATGGTTTTTCTAAAAATACACCTTTATGGAGATTTTGTGACTGAATTTGATTTGTACAATGATTTTTTACACAAATTCAAAATTTCATCCCGTTGGGTACTATAGAGCGAGAAAAAAATGCTTTTAAATTTCGAACCCAAGTCTTGAAATAGCGCCACTCAAAACGATGATTTTTCTTAAAATACAACTTTATGCAGATTTTGGACGGAATTCAATTTGTTTTACGATTTTTATCACTATTCCGAAATTTCAGCCCGTTTTGTACAATAGATCCAATAAAAACTGCTTCCAAAAGTCGAACCCAAGTCTGAAATCAGCGTCCATAAAAATCATGAACTTTCTAAAAATACAACTTTATTCAGAATTTGCGAATGAATTCGATTTGGACTATGATTCTCATAACTGTTCCGAAATTTAATCCCGTTTGGTACCATAGCGCCTGAAAAAACTGCTTCCAAAGTTCGAACCCATGTCTGAAATTAGCGTCCATAAAAATCATGATTTTCTAAAAATAACACTTTATGCAGATTTTGTAATTGAATTTGATTTGGACCATCATTTTTTACACAATTTCAAAATTTCAGCCCGTTTGGTACTATAGAGCGAGAAAAAAATGCTTTTAAAGTTCGAACCCAAGTCTAAAATGAGCTTCCATAAAAATCATTATTTTTATAAAAATACAACATTATCAAGATTTTGTGTCTGAATTCAATTAGGACAATGATTCTTATGACTGTTCCGAAATTTCATTTCGTTTGGTACCATAGAGCCTGAAAAACTGTTTCCAAAGTTCGAACCCAAGTCTTGAAACAGCGCCACTCAAAACGATGATTTTTCTTAAAAAACAACTTTATGCAGATTTTGTGACGCAAATCAATTTTCGCTACGATTCTTTTTACTATTCCAAAATTTCAGCCCGTTTGGTACCATTGATCCTGTAAAAACTGTTTCCAAAAGTAGAACCCAAGTCTGAAATCAGCGTCCATAAAAATCATGATTTTTCTAAAAATACAACTTAATGGAGATTTTGTTACTGAATTCGATTTGTACAATGATTCTTAACACAGTTCCGAAATAAAATACTATTTCGTGCCATAGAGCCTGTAAAAACTGCTTCTAAAGTTCGAACCCAAGTCGGAAATAGGGGTCCATAAAAATCTTGATTTTTCTAAAAATACAACTTTATGCAGATTTTGTAACGGAATTTGATTTGGACCATGATTCTTTACACAATTTCAAAATCTAAGACCGTTTGGTACCATAGAGCGAGAAAAAAATGCTTTTAAATTTCGAACCCAAGTCTGAAATGAGCGTCCATAAAAATCATTATTCTTCTAAAAATACAACTAAAAAATGGAAATTTTGTGACTGAATTCGATTTGGAAAGTAATTCTTCTCAT
The DNA here is from genome assembly GCA_026573805.1 of Hesperophylax magnus. NCBI lineage: Eukaryota > Metazoa > Arthropoda > Insecta > Trichoptera > Limnephilidae > Hesperophylax > Hesperophylax magnus. The sequence continues at coordinate 60,317 of JAIUSX010000270.1, read as the reverse complement.
TTTTCTGAAAATTTATCCCGTTTCGTAACATAGAGCCTGAAAAAACTGCTTCCAAAGTTCGAACCCATGTCTGAAATTAGCGTCCATAAAAATCATGATTTTCTAAAAATAACACTTTATGCAGATTTTGTAATTGAATTTGATTTGGACCATCATTTTTTACACAATTTCAAAATTTCAGCCCGTTTGGTACTATAGAGCGAGAAAAAAATGCTTTTAAAGTTCGAACCCAAGTCTGAAATGAGCGTCCATAAAAATCATTATTTTTATAAAAATACAACTTTATCAAGATTTTGTGTCTGAATTCAATTTGGACAATGATTCTTATGACTGTTCCGAAATTTCATTTCGTTTGGTACCATAGAGCCTGAAAAACTGTTTCCAAAGTTCGAACCCAAGTCTTGAAATAGCGCCACTCTAAACGATGATTTTTCTTAAAATACAACTTTATGGAGATTTTGTGACTGAATTCAATTTGGACAATGAATCTTATTACTGTTCCGAAATTTGATTTCGTTTGGTACCATAGAGCCTGAAAAAACTGCTTCCAAAGTTCGAACCCAAGTCTTGAAATAGCGCCACTCAAAACGATGATTTTTCTTAAAATACAACTTTATGCAGATTTTGGACGGAATTCAATTTGTTTTACGATTTTTATCACTATTCCGAAATTTCAGCCCGTTTGGTACCATAGAGCCTGAAAAACTGTTTCCAAAGCTCGAACCCAAGTCTTGAAACAGCGCCACTCAAAACGATGATTTTTCTTAAAAAACAACTTTATGCAGATTTTGTGACGCAAATCAATTTTCGCTACGATTCTTTTCACTATTCCAAAATTTCAGCCCGTTTGGTACCATAGATCCTGTAAAAACTGCTTCCAAAAGTAGAACCCAAGTCTGAAAACAGCGTCCATAAAAATCATAATTTTTCTAAAAATAACACTTTATGGAGATTTTGTGACTGAATTCGATTTGGACAATGATTCTTATAACTTTTCCGAAATTAAATCCCGTTTGGTACCATAGAGCCTGAAAAAACTGCTTCTAAATTTCGAACCCAAGTCGGAAATGAGCGTCCATAAAAATCATGATTTTCTAAAAATAACACTTTATGCAGATTTTGTAATTGAATTTGATTTGGACCATCATTTTTTACACAATTTCAAAATTTCAGCCCGTTTGGTACTATAGAGCGAGAAAAAAATGCTTTTAAAGTTCGAACCCAAGTCTGAAATGAGCGTCCATAAAAATCATTATTTTTATAAAAATACAACTTTATCAAGATTTTGTGTCTGAATTCAATTTGGACAATGATTCTTATGACTGTTCCGAAATTTCATTTCGTGGGGTACCATAGAGCCTGAAAAACTGTTTCCAAAGTTCGAACCCAAGTCTTGAAATAGCGCCACTCTAAACGATGATTTTTCTTAAAATACAACTTTATGGAGATTTTGTGACTGAATTCAATTTGGACAATGAATCCTATTACTGTTCCGAAATTTGATTTCGTTTGGTACCATAGAGCCTGAAAAAACTGCTTCCAAAGTTCGAACCCAAGTCTTGAAATAGCGTTACTCAAAACGATGATTTTTCTTAAAAAACATTTTTATGCAGATTTTGTGACGCAAATCAATTTTCGCTACGATTCTTATCACTATTCCAAAATTTCAGCCCGTTCGGTACCATAGATCCTGTAAAAACTGCTTCCAAAGTTCGAACCCAAGTCTTGAAATAGCGCCACTCAAAACGATGATTTTTCTTAAAATAAATTTTTATGGAGATTTTGTAACGGAATTCGATTTGGACACTGATTCTTATGACCGTTCCGAAATTTCAGCCAGTTTGGTACCATAGATCCTGTAAAAACTGCTTCCAAAAGTCGAACCCAAGTCTGAAATCAGCGTCCATAAAAATCATGGTTTTTCTAAAAATACACCTTTATGGAGATTTTGTGACTGAATTTGATTTGTACAATGATTTTTTACACAAATTCAAAATTTCATCCCGTTGGGTACTATAGAGCGAGAAAAAAATGCTTTTAAATTTCGAACCCAAGTCTTGAAATAGCGCCACTCAAAACGATGATTTTTCTTAAAATACAACTTTATGCAGATTTTGGACGGAATTCAATTTGTTTTACGATTTTTATCACTATTCCGAAATTTCAGCCCGTTTTGTACAATAGATCCAATAAAAACTGCTTCCAAAAGTCGAACCCAAGTCTGAAATCAGCGTCCATAAAAATCATGAACTTTCTAAAAATACAACTTTATTCAGAATTTGCGAATGAATTCGATTTGGACTATGATTCTCATAACTGTTCCGAAATTTAATCCCGTTTGGTACCATAGCGCCTGAAAAAACTGCTTCCAAAGTTCGAACCCATGTCTGAAATTAGCGTCCATAAAAATCATGATTTTCTAAAAATAACACTTTATGCAGATTTTGTAATTGAATTTGATTTGGACCATCATTTTTTACACAATTTCAAAATTTCAGCCCGTTTGGTACTATAGAGCGAGAAAAAAATGCTTTTAAAGTTCGAACCCAAGTCTAAAATGAGCTTCCATAAAAATCATTATTTTTATAAAAATACAACATTATCAAGATTTTGTGTCTGAATTCAATTAGGACAATGATTCTTATGACTGTTCCGAAATTTCATTTCGTTTGGTACCATAGAGCCTGAAAAACTGTTTCCAAAGTTCGAACCCAAGTCTTGAAACAGCGCCACTCAAAACGATGATTTTTCTTAAAAAACAACTTTATGCAGATTTTGTGACGCAAATCAATTTTCGCTACGATTCTTTTTACTATTCCAAAATTTCAGCCCGTTTGGTACCATTGATCCTGTAAAAACTGTTTCCAAAAGTAGAACCCAAGTCTGAAATCAGCGTCCATAAAAATCATGATTTTTCTAAAAATACAACTTAATGGAGATTTTGTTACTGAATTCGATTTGTACAATGATTCTTAACACAGTTCCGAAATAAAATACTATTTCGTGCCATAGAGCCTGTAAAAACTGCTTCTAAAGTTCGAACCCAAGTCGGAAATAGGGGTCCATAAAAATCTTGATTTTTCTAAAAATACAACTTTATGCAGATTTTGTAACGGAATTTGATTTGGACCATGATTCTTTACACAATTTCAAAATCTAAGACCGTTTGGTACCATAGAGCGAGAAAAAAATGCTTTTAAATTTCGAACCCAAGTCTGAAATGAGCGTCCATAAAAATCATTATTCTTCTAAAAATACAACTAAAAAATGGAAATTTTGTGACTGAATTCGATTTGGAAAGTAATTCTTCTCATTTTTCTGAAAATTTATCCCGTTTCGTAACATAGAGCCTGAAAAAACTGCTTCCAAAGTTCGAACCCATGTCTGAAATTAGCGTCCATAAAAATCATGATTTTCTAAAAATAACACTTTATGCAGATTTTGTAATTGAATTTGATTTGGACCATCATTTTTTACACAATTTCAAAATTTCAGCCCGTTTGGTACTATAGAGCGAGAAAAAAATGCTTTTAAAGTTCGAACCCAAGTCTGAAATGAGCGTCCATAAAAATCATTATTTTTATAAAAATACAACTTTATCAAGATTTTGTGTCTGAATTCAATTTGGACAATGATTCTTATGACTGTTCCGAAATTTCATTTCGTTTGGTACCATAGAGCCTGAAAAACTGTTTCCAAAGTTCGAACCCAAGTCTTGAAATAGCGCCACTCTAAACGATGATTTTTCTTAAAATACAACTTTATGGAGATTTTGTGACTGAATTCAATTTGGACAATGAATCTTATTACTGTTCCGAAATTTGATTTCGTTTGGTACCATAGAGCCTGAAAAAACTGCTTCCAAAGTTCGAACCCAAGTCTTGAAATAGCGCCACTCAAAACGATGATTTTTCTTAAAATACAACTTTATGCAGATTTTGGACGGAATTCAATTTGTTTTACGATTTTTATCACTATTCCGAAATTTCAGCCCGTTTGGTACCATAGAGCCTGAAAAACTGTTTCCAAAGCTCGAACCCAAGTCTTGAAACAGCGCCACTCAAAACGATGATTTTTCTTAAAATAATTTTTTACGGATATTTTGTAACGGAATTCGATTTGGACACTGATTCTTATGACCGTTCCAAAATTTCAGCCAGTTTGGTACCATAGATCCTGTAAAAACTGCTTCCAAAAGTCGAACCCAAGTCTGAAATCAGCGTCCATAAAAATCATGGTTTTTCTAAAAATACACCTTTATGGAGATTTTGTGACTGAATTTGATTTGTACAATGATTTTTTACACAAATTCAAAATTTCATCCCGTTGGGTACTATAGAGCGAGAAAAAAATGCTTTTAAATTTCGAACCCAAGTCTTGAAATAGCGCCACTCAAATTGATGATTTTTCTTAAACAACAAATTTATGCAGATTTTGTGAAGCAATTCAATTTTTGCTACGATTCTTATCTCTCTTCCAAAATTTCAGCCCGTTTGGCACCATAGATCCTGTAAAAACTGCTTCCAAATTTCGAACCCAAGTTTAAAATCAGCGTCCATAAAAATCATGATTTTTATAAAAATACAACTTAATGGAGATTTTGTGACTGAATTCGATTTGTACAATGATTCTTAACACAGTTCCGAAATAAAATGCCATTTCGTAACATAGAGCCTGAAAAAACTGCTTCCAAAGTTCGAACCCATGTCTGAAATGAGCGTCCATAAAAATCATGATTTTCTAAAAATAACACTTTATGCAGATTTTGTAATTGAATTTGATTTGGACCATCATTTTTTACACAATTTCAAAATTTCAGCCCGTTTGGTACTATAGAGCGAGAAAAAAATGCTTTTAAAGTTCGAACCCAAGTCTGAAATGAGCGTCCATAAAAATCATTATTTTTATAAAAATACAACTTTATCAAGATTTTGTGTCTGAATTCAATTTGGACAATGATTCTTATGACTGTTCCGAAATTTCATTTCGTGGGGTACCATAGAGCCTGAAAAACTGTTTCCAAAGTTCGAACACAAGTCTTGAAATAGCGCCACTCTAAACGATGATTTTTCTTAAAATACAACTTTATGGAGATTTTGTGACTGAATTCAATTTGGACAATGAATCCTATTACTGTTCCGAAATTTGATTTCGTTTGGTACCATAGAGCCTGAAAAAACTGCTTCCAAAGTTCGAACCCAAGTCTTGAAATAGCGTTACTCAAAACGATGATTTTTCTTAAAAAACATTTTTATGCAGATTTTGTGACGCAAATCAATTTTCGCTACGATTCTTATCACTATTCCAAAATTTCAGCCCGTTCGGTACCATAGATCCTGTAAAAACTGCTTCCAAAGTTCGAACCCAAGTCTTGAAATAGCGCCACTCAAAACGATGATTTTTCTTAAAATAAATTTTTATGGAGATTTTGTAACGGAATTCGATTTGGACACTGATTCTTATGACCGTTCCGAAATTTCAGCCAGTTTGGTACCATAGATCCTGTAAAAACTGCTTCCAAAAGTCGAACCCAAGTCTGAAATCAGCGTCCATAAAAATCATGGTTTTTCTAAAAATACACCTTTATGGAGATTTTGTGACTGAATTTGATTTGTACAATGATTTTTTACACAAATTCAAAATTTCATCCCGTTGGGTACTATAGAGCGAGAAAAAAATGCTTTTAAATTTCGAACCCAAGTCTTGAAATAGCGCCACTCAAAACGATGATTTTTCTTAAAATACAACTTTATGCAGATTTTGGACGGAATTCAATTTGTTTTACGATTTTTATCACTATTCCGAAATTTCAGCCCGTTTTGTACAATAGATCCAATAAAAACTGCTTCCAAAAGTCGAACCCAAGTCTGAAATCAGCGTCCATAAAAATCATGAACTTTCTAAAAATACAACTTTATTCAGAATTTGCGAATGAATTCGATTTGGACTATGATTCTCATAACTGTTCCGAAATTTAATCCCGTTTGGTACCATAGCGCCTGAAAAAACTGCTTCCAAAGTTCGAACCCATGTCTGAAATTAGCGTCCATAAAAATCATGATTTTCTAAAAATAACACTTTATGCAGATTTTGTAATTGAATTTGATTTGGACCATCATTTTTTACACAATTTCAAAATTTCAGCCCGTTTGGTACTATAGAGCGAGAAAAAAATGCTTTTAAAGTTCGAACCCAAGTCTAAAATGAGCTTCCATAAAAATCATTATTTTTATAAAAATACAACATTATCAAGATTTTGTGTCTGAATTCAATTAGGACAATGATTCTTATGACTGTTCCGAAATTTCATTTCGTTTGGTACCATAGAGCCTGAAAAACTGTTTCCAAAGTTCGAACCCAAGTCTTGAAACAGCGCCACTCAAAACGATGATTTTTCTTAAAAAACAACTTTATGCAGATTTTGTGACGCAAATCAATTTTCGCTACGATTCTTTTTACTATTCCAAAATTTCAGCCCGTTTGGTACCATTGATCCTGTAAAAACTGTTTCCAAAAGTAGAACCCAAGTCTGAAATCAGCGTCCATAAAAATCATGATTTTTCTAAAAATACAACTTAATGGAGATTTTGTTACTGAATTCGATTTGTACAATGATTCTTAACACAGTTCCGAAATAAAATACTATTTCGTGCCATAGAGCCTGTAAAAACTGCTTCTAAAGTTCGAACCCAAGTCGGAAATAGGGGTCCATAAAAATCTTGATTTTTCTAAAAATACAACTTTATGCAGATTTTGTAACGGAATTTGATTTGGACCATGATTCTTTACACAATTTCAAAATCTAAGACCGTTTGGTACCATAGAGCGAGAAAAAAATGCTTTTAAATTTCGAACCCAAGTCTGAAATGAGCGTCCATAAAAATCATTATTCTTCTAAAAATACAACTAAAAAATGGAAATTTTGTGACTGAATTCGATTTGGAAAGTAATTCTTCTCATTTTTCTGAAAATTTATCCCGTTTCGTAACATAGAGCCTGAAAAAACTGCTTCCAAAGTTCGAACCCATGTCTGAAATTAGCGTCCATAAAAATCATGATTTTCTAAAAATAACACTTTATGCAGATTTTGTAATTGAATTTGATTTGGACCATCATTTTTTACACAATTTCAAAATTTCAGCCCGTTTGGTACTATAGAGCGAGAAAAAAATGCTTTTAAAGTTCGAACCCAAGTCTGAAATGAGCGTCCATAAAAATCATTATTTTTATAAAAATACAACTTTATCAAGATTTTGTGTCTGAATTCAATTTGGACAATGATTCTTATGACTGTTCCGAAATTTCATTTCGTTTGGTACCATAGAGCCTGAAAAACTGTTTCCAAAGTTCGAACCCAAGTCTTGAAATAGCGCCACTCTAAACGATGATTTTTCTTAAAATACAACTTTATGGAGATTTTGTGACTGAATTCAATTTGGACAATGAATCTTATTACTGTTCCGAAATTTGATTTCGTTTGGTACCATAGAGCCTGAAAAAACTGCTTCCAAAGTTCGAACCCAAGTCTTGAAATAGCGCCACTCAAAACGATGATTTTTCTTAAAATACAACTTTATGCAGATTTTGGACGGAATTCAATTTGTTTTACGATTTTTATCACTATTCCGAAATTTCAGCCCGTTTGGTACCATAGAGCCTGAAAAACTGTTTCCAAAGCTCGAACCCAAGTCTTGAAACAGCGCCACTCAAAACGATGATTTTTCTTAAAAAACAACTTTATGCAGATTTTGTGACGCAAATCAATTTTCGCTACGATTCTTTTCACTATTCCAAAATTTCAGCCCGTTTGGTACCATAGATCCTGTAAAAACTGCTTCCAAAAGTAGAACCCAAGTCTGAAAACAGCGTCCATAAAAATCATAATTTTTCTAAAAATAACACTTTATGGAGATTTTGTGACTGAATTCGATTTGGACAATGATTCTTATAACTTTTCCGAAATTAAATCCCGTTTGGTACCATAGAGCCTGAAAAAACTGCTTCTAAATTTCGAACCCAAGTCGGAAATGAGCGTCCATAAAAATCATTATTTTTCTAAAAATACAACTTTATCAAGATTTTGTGTCTGAATTCAATTTGGACAATGATTCTTATGACTGTTCCGAAATTTCATTTCGTTTGGTACCATAGAGCCTGAAAAACTGTTTCCAAAGTTCGAACCCAAGTCTTGAAATAGCGCCACTCAAAACGATGATTTTTCTTAAAATACAACTTTATGCTGATTTTGTGACGGAATTCAAGTTGTTTTACGATTTTTATCACTATTCCGAAATTTCAGCCCGTTTGGTACCATAGAGCCTGAAAAACTGTTTCCAAAGTTCGAACCCAAGTCTTGAAATAGCGCCACTCTAAACGATGATTTTTCTTAAAATACAACTTTATGCAGATTTTGTGACGGAATTCAAGTTGTTTTACGATTTTTATCACTATTCCGAAATTTCAGCCCGTTTGGTACCATAGAGCCTGAAAAACTGTTTCCAAAGTTCGAACCCAAGTCTTGAAATAGCGCCACTCTAAACGATGATTTTTCTTAAAATACAACTTTATGGAGATTTTGTGACTGAATTCAATTTGGACAATGAATCTTATTACTGTTCCGAAATTTGATTTCGTTTGGTACCATAGAGCCTGAAAAAACTGCTTCCAAAGTTCGAACCCAAGTCTTGAAATAGCGCCACTCAAAACGATGATTTTTCTTAAAAAACAGCTTAATGGAGATTTTGTGACTGAATTCGATTTGTACAATGATTTTTTACACAGTTCCGAAATACAATGCCATTTCGTACCATAGAGCATGAAAAAAGTTCTTCTAAAGTTCGAACCCAAGTCGGAAATTAGCGTCCATAAAAATCTAGATTTTTCTAAAAATAGAATTTCATGTCGATTTTGTGACTGAATTCGATTAGGAGAGTGATTCTTTACACAATTCCGAAATAAAATCCCGTTTGGTACCATAAAGCCTGAAAAACTGCTTCTTAAGTTCGAACCCAACTCTAAAATTAGCGTCCATAAAAATGATGATTTTTCTAAAATTACAACTTTATGCAGATTTTGTGAAAGAATTCGATTTGGACAATGATTCTTATAACTGTTCCGAAATTTCAGCCCGTTTGGTACCATCGAGCCCGAAAAAACTGCTTCCAAAGTTCGAACCCAAGTCTTGAAATAGCGCCACTCTAAACGATGATTTTTCTTAAAATACAACTTTATGGAGATTTTGTGACTGAATTCGATTTGGACAATGATTCTTATAACTTTTCCGAAATTAAATCCCGTTTGATACCATAGAGCCTGAAAAAACTGCTTCAAAAGTTCGAACCCAAGTCTTGAAATAGCGCCACTCAAAACGATGATTTTTCTTAAAATACAACTTTATGGAGATTTTGTGACTGAATTCAATTTGGACAATGAATCCTATTACTGTTCCGAAATTTGATTTCGTTTGGTACCATAGAGCCTGAAAAAACTGCTTCCAAAGTTCGAACCCAAGTCTTGAAATAGCGTTACTCAAAACGATGATTTTTCTTAAAAAACATTTTTATGCAGATTTTGTGACGCAAATCAATTTTCGCTACGATTCTTATCACTATTCCAAAATTTCAGCCCGTTCGGTACCATAGATCCTGTAAAAACTGCTTCCAAAAGTAGAACCCAAGTCTGAAATCAGCGTCCATAAAAATCATGATTTTTCTAAAAATACAACTTAATGGAGATTTTGTGACTGAATTCGATTTGTACAATGATTCTTAACACAGTTCCGAAATAAAATACTATTTCGTGCCATAGAGCCTGTAAAAACTGCTTCTAAAGTTCGAACCCAAGTCGGAAATTAGCGTCCATAAAAATCATGATTTTTCTTAAAATACAACTTTATGCAGATTTTGTAACGGAATTTGATTTGGACCATGATTCTTTACACAATTTCAAAATCTCAGACCGTTTGGTACCATAGAGCGAGAAAAAAATGCTTTTAAATTTCGAACCCAAGTCTGAAATGAGCGTCCATAAAAATCATTATTCTTCTAAAAATACAACTAAAAAATGGAGATTTTGTGACTGAATTCGATTTGGAAAGTGATTCTTTTCATTATTCTGAAAATTTATACGGTTTGGTACCATATAGCCTGAAAAAACTGCTTCGAAAGTTCGATCCCAAGTCTTGAAATAGCACCACTCAAAACGATGATTTTTCTTACAATACAACTTTATGGAGATTTTGTGACTGAATTCAATTTGGACAATGAATATAATTACTGTTCCGAAATTTGATTTCGTTTGGTACCATAGAGCCTGAGAATACTGCTTCCAAAGTTCGAACCCAAGTCTTGAAATAGCGCCACTCAAAACGATGATTTTTCTTAAAAAACAACTTTATGCAGATTTTGTGACGCAAATCAATTTTCGCTACGATTCTTATCACTATTCCAAAATTTCAACCCGTTTGGTACCATAGATCCTGTAAAAACTGCTTCCAAAAGTCGAACCCAAGGCTGAAATCAGCGTCCATAAAAATCATGATTTTTCTAAAAATAACACTTTATGGAGATTTTGTGACTGAATTCGATTTGGACAATGATTCTTATAACTTTTCCGAAATTAAATCCCGTTTGGTACCATAGAGCCTGACAAAACTGCTTCTAAATTTCGAACCCAAGTCGGAAATGAGCGTCCATATAAAATCATTATTGTTCTAAAAATACAACTTAAAAATGGAGATTTTGTGACTGAATTCGATTTGGAAAGTGATTCTTATCATTTTTCTGAAAATTTATCCCGTTTGGTACCATATAGCCTGAAAAAACTGCTTCGAAAGTTCGAACCCAAGTCTTGAAATAGCGCCACTCAAAACGATGATTTTTCTTAAAATACAACTTTATGCAGATTTTGGACGGAATTCAATTTGTTTTACGATTTTTATCTCTATTCCGAAATTTCAGCCCGTTTTGTACAATAGATCCAATAAAAACTGCATCCAAAAGTCGAACCCAAGTCTGAAATCAGCGTCCATAAAAATCATGAACTTTCTAAAAATACAACTTTATTCAGAATTTGCGAATGAATTCGATTTGGACTATGATTCTCATAACTGTTCCGAAATTTAATCCCGTTTGGTACCATAGAGCTTGAAAAAACTGCTTCTAAAGTTCGAACCCAAGTCTGAAATTAGCGTCTATAAAAATCATGATTTTTCTTAAAATACAACTTTATGCAGATTTTGGACGGAATTCAATTTGTTTTACGATTTTTATCACTATTCCGAAATTTCAGCCCGTTTTGTACAATAGATCCAATAAAAACTGCATCCAAAAGTCGAACCCAAGTCTGAAATCAGCGTCCATAGAAATGATGATTTTTCTAAAAATACAACTTTATGCAGATTTTTTGACGGAATTCGATTTGGACAATGATTCTTATGACTGTTCCGAAATTTCAGCCCGTTTGGCACCAAAGAGCCCGAAAAAACTGCTTCCAAAGTTCGAACCCAAGTCTTGAAATAGCGCCACTCAAAACGATGATTTTTCTTAAAATAAATTTTTATCGAGATTTTGTAACGGAATTCGATTTGGACACTGATTCTTATGACCGTTCCGAAATTTCAGCCAGTTTGGTACCATAGATCCTGTAAAAACTGCTTCCAAAAGTCGAACCCAAGTCTGAAATCAGCGTCCATAAAAATCATGGTTTTTCTAAAAATACACCTTTATGGAGATTTTGTGACTGAATTCGATTTGTACAATGATTTTTTACACAATTTTAAAATTTCATCCCGTTGGGTACTATAGAGCGAGAAAAAAATGCTTCTAAAATTCGAACCCAGGTCTGAAATTAGCGTCATTATTTTCTAAAAATACAACTTTGTGCAGATTTTGTAACGGAATTTGATTTGGACAATGATTCTTTTCACAATTTCAAAATTTCAGCCCGTTTTTTTAACATAAAGCGTGAAAAAAATGCTTCTAAAGTTCGAACCCAAGTTTGAAATGAGCGTTCATAAAAATCATGATTTTTTTTAAAATACTACCTTATGGAGATTTTGTGACTGAATTCGATTTGGACAATGATTCTTATAACTGTTCCGAAATTAAATCCCGTTTGGTACCATAGAGCCTGAAAAAACTGCTACTAAAGTTCGAACCCAAGTCTGAAATTAGCGTCTATAAAAATCATGATTTTTCTAAAAATACAACTCTATGCAGATTTTGTGACGGAATTCGATTTGGACAATGATTCTTATCACATTTCCAAAATTAAATTCCCTTTTGAACCATAGAGCCTGAAAAAACTGCTTCCATAGTTCGAAACAAGTCTGAAAACAACGTCCATAAAAATCATAATTTTTCTAAAAATACAACTAAATGGAGATTTTATGAATGAATTCGATTTGAACAATGATTCTTAACTTTTTTACGAAATAAAATGCCAATTGGTACCATAGAGCCTGAAAAAAATGTTTCTCAAATTCGAACCCAGGTCTGAAATTAGCGTCATGATTTTCTAAAAATACAACTTTGTGCAGATTTTGTAACGGAATTTGATTTGGACAATGATTATTTTCACAATTTCAAAATTTCAGCCCGTTTTTTTAACATAAAGCGTGAAAAAAATGCTTCTAAAGTTCGAACCCAAGTTTGAAATGAGCGTTCATAAAAATCATGATTTTATTTAAAATACTACTTTATGGAGATTTTGTGACTGAATTCGATTTGGACAATGATTCTTATAACTGTTCCGAAATTAAATCCCAATTGGTACCATAGAGACTGAAAAAACTGCTTCTAAAGTTCGAACCCAAGTCTGAAATTAGCGTCATGATTTTCTAAAAATACAACTTTGTGCAGATTTTGTAACGTAATTTGATTTGGACAATGATTGTTTTCACAATTTCAAAATTTCAGCCCGTTTTTTACCATAAAGCGTGAAAAAAATGCTTCTTAAGTTCGAACCCAAGTCTGAAATTAGCGTCATGATTTTCTAAAAATACAACTTTGTGCAGATTTTGTAACGGAATTTGATTTGGACAATGATTCTTTTCACAATTTCAAAATTTCAGCCCGTTTTTTTAACATAAAGCGTGAAAAAAATGCTTCTTAAGTTCGAACCCAAGTTTGAAATGAGCGTCCATAAAAAACATGATTTTCTCAAAATACAACTTTGGGCAGATTTCGTAACGGAATTTGATTTGGACAATGATTCTTATAACTGTTCCGAAATTTAATCCCGTTAGGTACCATAGTGCCGGAAAAAACTGCTTCTAAAGTTCGAACCCAAGTCTGAAATTAGCGTCCATTAAAATCATGATTTTTCTAAAAATACAACTTTATGGAGATTTTGTGACTGAATTCCATTTGGACAATGATTCTTATAACTTTTCCGAAATTAAATCCCGTTTGGTACCATAGAGCCTGAAAAAGCTGCTTCTAAATTTCGAACCCAAGTCGGAAATGAGCGTCCATAAAAATCATGATTTTTCTAAAAATACAACTTTTTGGAGATTTTGTGACGGAATTCGATTAGGAGAATGATTCTTTACACAATCCCGAAATAAAATCCCGTTTGGTACCATAGAGCCTGAAAAAACTGCTTCTCAAGTTCGAACCCAAGTCTGAAATTAGCGTCCATAAATGATGATTTTTCTAAAAATACAACTTTATGCAGATTTTGTGACGGAATTCGATTTGGACAATGATTCTTATGACTGTTCCGAAATTTCATTTCGTTTGGTACCGTAGAGCCTGAAAAAACTGGTTCCAAAGTTCGAACCCAAGTCTTGAAATAGCGCCACTCAAAACGATGATTTTTTTTAAAAAACAGCTTTATGCAGATTTTGTGACGCAAATCAATTTTCGCTACGATTCTTATCACTATTCCAAAATTTCAGCCCGTTTGGTACCATAGATCCTGTAAAAACTGCTTCCAAAAGTAGAACCCAAGTCTGAAATCAGCGTCCATAAAAATCATGATTTTTCTAAAAATACAACTTAATGGAGATTTTGTGACTGAATTCGATTTGTACAATAATTCTTAACACAGTTCCGAAATAAAATACGATTTCGTGCCATAGAGCCTGAAAAAACTGCTTCTAAAGTTCGAACCCAAGTCGGAAATTAGCGTCCATAAAAATATTGATTTTTCTAAACATACAACTTTATGCAGATTTTGTAACGGAATTTGATTTGGACCATGATTCTTTTCACAATTTCAAAATCTCAGACCGTTTGGTACCATAGAGCGAGAAAAAAATGCTTCTAAAGTTCGAACCCATGTCTGAAATTAGCGTCATGATTTTCTAAAAATACAACTTTGTGCAGATTTTGTAACGGAATTTGATTTGGACCATGATTCTTTTCACAATTTCAAAATCTCAGACCGTTTGGTACCATAGAGCGAGAAAAAACTGCTTCTAAAGTTCGAACCCAAGTCTGAAATTAGCGTCCATAAATGATGATTTTTCTAAAAATACAACTTTATGCAGATTTTGTGACGGAATTCGATTTGGACAATGATTCTTATGACTGTTCCGAAATTTAATTTCGTTTGGTACCATAGAGCCTGAAAAAACTGGTTCCAAAGTTCGAACCCAAGTCTTGAAATAGCGCTACTCAAAACGATGATTTTTTTTATAAAACAACTTTATGCAGATTTTGTGACGCAAATCAATTTTCGCTACGATTCTTATCACTATTCCAAAATTTCAGCTGGCTTGGTACCATAGATCCTGCAAAAACTGCTTCCAAAAGTCGAACCCAAGTCTGAAATGAGCGTCCATTAAAATAATGATATTTCTAAAAATACAACTTTATGGAGATTTTGTGACTGAATTCGATTTGGACAATGATTCTTATAACTTTTCCGAAATTAAATCCCGTTCGATACCATAGAGCCTGAAAACACTGCTTCAAAAGTTCGAACCCAAGTCTGAAATCAGCGTCCATAAAAATCATGAACTTTCTAAAAATACAACTTTATTCAGAATTTGCGAATGAATTCGATTTGGACTATGATTCTCATAACTGTTCCGAAATTTAATCCCGTTTGGTACCATAGAGCTTGAAAAAACTGCTTCTAAAGTTCGAACCCAAGTCTGAAATTAGCGTCCATAAAAATCATAATTTTTCTAAAAATACAGCTTTATGCAGATTTTGTGACGGAATTCGATTTGGACAATGATTCTTATCACAGTTCCAAAATTAAATTCCCTATGGAACCATAGAGCCTGAAAAAACTGCTTCTGAAGTTCGAACCCAAGTCGGAAATTAGCGTCCATTAAAATCATGATTTTTCTAAAAATACAACTTTATGGAGATTTTGTGACGGAATTCGATTAGGAGAATAATTCTTTACACAATTCCGAAAAAAAAATTCCGTTTGAAACCATAGAGCCTGAAAAAACTGCTTCTAAAGTTCGAACCCAAGTCTGAAATTAGCGTCCATAAAAATGATGATTTTTCTAAAAATACAACTTTATGCAGATTTTTTGACGGAATTCGATTTGGACAATGATTCTTATGACTGTTCCGAAATTTCAGCCCGTTTGGCACCAAAGAGCCCGTAAAAACTGCTTCCAAAGTTCGAACCCAAGTCTTGAAATAGCGCTACTCAAAACGATGATTTTTCTTAAAATAAATTTTTATCGTGATTTTGTAACGGAATTCGATTTGGACACTGATTCTTATGACCGTTCCGAAATTTCAGCCAGTTTGGTACCATAGATCCTGTAAAAACTGCTTCCAAAAGTCGAACCCAAGTCTGAAATCAGCGTCCATAAAAATCATGGTTTTTCTAAAAATACACCTTTATGGAGATTTTGTGACGGAATTCGATTTGGACAATGATTCTTATCACAGTTCCAAAATTAAATTCCCTATGGAACCATAGAGCCTGAAAAAACTGCTTCTGAAGTTCGAACCCAAGTCGGAAATTAGCGTCCATTAAAATCATGATTTTTCTAAAAATACAACTTTATGGAGATTTTGTTACGGAATTCGATTAGGAGAATAATTCTTTACACAATTCCGAAAAAAAAATTCCGTTTGAAACCATAGAGCCTGAAAAAACTGCTTCTAAAGTTCGAACCCAAGTCTGAAATTAGCGTCCATAAAAATGATGATTTTTCTAAAAATACAACTTTATGCAGATTTTTTGACGGAATTCGATTTGGACAATGATTCTTATGACTGTTCCGAAATTTCAGCCCGTTTGGCACCAAAGAGCCCGTAAAAACTGCTTCCAAAGTTCGAACCCAAGTCTTGAAATAGCGCTACTCAAAACGATGATTTTTCTTAAAATAAATTTTTATCGTGATTTTGTAACGGAATTCGATTTGGACACTGATTCTTATGACCGTTCCGAAATTTCAGCCAGTTTGGTACCATAGATCCTGTAAAAACTGCTTCCAAAAGTCGAACCCAAGTCTGAAATCAGCGTCCATAAAAATCATGGTTTTTCTAAAAATACACCTTTATGGAGATTTTGTGACTGAATTCGATTTGTACAATGATTTTTTACACAATTTTAAAATTTCATCCCGTTGGGTACTATAGAGCGAGAAAAAAATGCTTCTAAAATTCGAACCCAGGTCTGAAATTAGCGTCATTATTTTCTAAAAATACAACTTTGTGCAGATTTTGTAACGGAATTTGATTTGGACAATGATTCTTTTCACAATTTCAAAATTTCAGCCCGTTTTTTTAACATAAAGCGTGAAAAAAATGCTTCTAAAGTTCGAACCCAAGTTTGAAATGAGCGTTCATAAAAATCATGAGTTTTTTAAAAATACTACCTTATGGAGATTTTGTGACTGAATTCGATTTGGACAATGATTCTTATAACTGTTCCGAAATTAAATCCCGTTTGGTACCATAGAGCCTGAAAAAACTGCTACTAAAGTTCGAACCCAAGTCTGAAATTAGCGTCTATAAAAATCATGATTTTTCTAAAAATACAACTCTATGCAGATTTTGTGACGGAATTCGATTTGGACAATGATTCTTATCACATTTCCAAAATTAAATTCCCTTTTGAACCATAGAGCCTGAAAAAACTGCTTCCATAGTTCGAAACAAGTCTGAAAACAACGTCCATAAAAATCATAATTTTTCTAAAAATACAACTAAATGGAGATTTTATGAATGAATTCGATTTGAACAATGATTCTTAACTTTTTTACGAAATAAAATGCCAATTGGTACCATAGAGCCTGAAAAAAATGCTTCTAAAATTCGAACCCAGGTCTGAAATTAGCGTCATGATTTTCTAAAAATACAACTTTGTGCAGATTTTGTAACGGAATTTGATTTGGACAATGATTCTTTTCACAATTTCAAAATTTCAGCCCGTTTTTTTAACATAAAGCGTGAAAAAAATGCTTCTAAAGTTCGAACCCAAGTTTGAAATGAGCGTTCATAAAAATCATGATTTTATTTAAAATACTACTTTATGGAGATTTTGTGACTGAATTCGATTTGGACAATGATTCTTATAACTGTTCCGAAATTAAATCCCATTTGGTACCATAGAGACTGAAAAAACTGCTTCTAAAGTTCGAACCGAAGTCTGAAATTAGCGTCATGATTTTCTAAAAATACAACTTTGTGCAGATTTTGTAACGTAATTTGATTTGGACAATGATTGTTTTCACAATTTCAAAATTTCAGCCCCTTTTTTACCATTAAGCGTGAAAAAAATGCTTCTAAAGTTCGAACCCAAGTCTGAAATTAGCGTCATGATTTTCTAAAAATACAACTTTGTGCAGATTTTGTAACGGAATTTGATTTGGACAATGATTCTTTTCACAATTTCAAAATTTCAGCCCGTTTTTTTATCATAAAGCGTGAAAAAAATGCTTCTAAAGTTCGAACCCAAGTTTGAAATGAGCGTCCATAAAAAACATGATTTTCTCAAAATACAACTTTGGGCAGATTTCGTAACGGAATTTGATTTGGACAATGATTCTTATAACTTTTCCGAAATTAAATCCCGTTTGGTACCATAGAGCCTGAAACAGCTGCGTCTAAATTTCGAACCCAAGTCGGAAATGAGCGTCCATAAAAATCATGATTTTTCTAAAAATACAACTTTTTGGAGATTTTGTGACGGAATTCGATTAGGAGAATGATTCTTTACACAATCCCGAAATAAAATCCCGTTTGGTACCATAGAGCCTGAAAAAACTGCTTCTAAAGTTCGAACCCAAGTCTGAAATTAGCGTCCATAAATGATGATTTTTCTAAAAATACAACTTTATGCAGATTTTGTGACGGAATTCGATTTGGACAATGATTCTTATGACTGTTCCGAAATTTCATTTCGTTTGGTACCGTAGAGCCTGAAAAAACTAGTTCCAAAGTTCGAACCCAAGTCTTGAAATAGCGCCACTCAAAACGATGATTTTTTTTAAAAAACAGCTTTATGCAGATTTTGTGACGCAAATCAATTTTCGCTACGATTCTTATCACTATTCCAAAATTTCAGCTTGTTTGGTACCATAGATCCTGTAAAAACTGCTTCCAAAAGTAGAACCCAAGTCTGAAATCAGCGTTCATAAAAATCATGATTTTTCTAAAAATACAACTTAATGGAGATTTTGTGACTGAATTCGATTTGTACAATAATTCTTAACACAGTTCCGAAATAAAATACGATTTCGTGCCATAGAGCCTGAAAAAACTGCTTCTAAAGTTCGAACCCAAGTCGGAAATTAGCGTCTATAAAAATCATGATTTTTCTAAAAATACAACTCTATGCAGATTTTGTGACGGAATTCGATTTGGACAATGATTCTTATCACATTTCCAAAATTAAATTCCCTTTTGAACCATAGAGCCTGAAAAAACTGCTTCCATAGTTCGAAACAAGTCTGAAAACAACGTCCATAAAAATCATAATTTTTCTAAAAATACAACTAAATGGAGATTTTATGAATGAATTCGATTTGAACAATGATTCTTAACTTTTTTACGAAATAAAATGCCAATTGGTACCATAGAGCCTGAAAAAAATGCTTCTAAAATTCGAACCCAGGTCTGAAATTAGCGTCATGATTTTCTAAAAATACAACTTTGTGCAGATTTTGTAACGGAATTTGATTTGGACAATGATTCTTTTCACAATTTCAAAATTTCAGCCCGTTTTTTTAACATAAAGCGTGAAAAAAATGCTTCTAAAGTTCGAACCCAAGTTTGAAATGAGCGTTCATAAAAATCATGATTTTATTTAAAATACTACTTTATGGAGATTTTGTGACTGAATTCGATTTGGACAATGATTCTTATAACTGTTCCGAAATTAAATCCCATTTGGTACCATAGAGACTGAAAAAACTGCTTCTAAAGTTCGAACCGAAGTCTGAAATTAGCGTCATGATTTTCTAAAAATACAACTTTGTGCAGATTTTGTAACGTAATTTGATTTGGACAATGATTGTTTTCACAATTTCAAAATTTCAGCCCCTTTTTTACCATTAAGCGTGAAAAAAATGCTTCTAAAGTTCGAACCCAAGTCTGAAATTAGCGTCATGATTTTCTAAAAATACAACTTTGTGCAGATTTTGTAACGGAATTTGATTTGGACAATGATTCTTTTCACAATTTCAAAATTTCAGCCCGTTTTTTTATCATAAAGCGTGAAAAAAATGCTTCTAAAGTTCGAACCCAAGTTTGAAATGAGCGTCCATAAAAAACATGATTTTCTCAAAATACAACTTTGGGCAGATTTCGTAACGGAATTTGATTTGGACAATGATTCTTATAACTTTTCCGAAATTAAATCCCGTTTGGTACCATAGAGCCTGAAACAGCTGCGTCTAAATTTCGAACCCAAGTCGGAAATGAGCGTCCATAAAAATCATGATTTTTCTAAAAATACAACTTTTTGGAGATTTTGTGACGGAATTCGATTAGGAGAATGATTCTTTACACAATCCCGAAATAAAATCCCGTTTGGTACCATAGAGCCTGAAAAAACTGCTTCTAAAGTTCGAACCCAAGTCTGAAATTAGCGTCCATAAATGATGATTTTTCTAAAAATACAACTTTATGCAGATTTTGTGACGGAATTCGATTTGGACAATGATTCTTATGACTGTTCCGAAATTTCATTTCGTTTGGTACCGTAGAGCCTGAAAAAACTGGTTCCAAAGTTCGAACCCAAGTCTTGAAATAGCGCCACTCAAAACGATGATTTTTTTTAAAAAACAGCTTTATGCAGATTTTGTGACGCAAATCAATTTTCGCTACGATTCTTATCACTATTCCAAAATTTCAGCTTGTTTGGTACCATAGATCCTGTAAAAACTGCTTCCAAAAGTAGAACCCAAGTCTGAAATCAGCGTTCATAAAAATCATGATTTTTCTAAAAATACAACTTAATGGAGATTTTGTGACTGAATTCGATTTGTACAATAATTCTTAACACAGTTCCGAAATAAAATACGATTTCGTGCCATAGAGCCTGAAAAAACTGCTTCTAAAGTTCGAACCCAAGTCGGAAATTAGCGTCCATAAAAATATTGATTTTTCTAAACATACAACTTTATGCAGATTTTGTAACGGAATTTGATTTGGACCATGATTCTTTTCACAATTTCAAAATCTCAGACCGTTTGGTACCATAGAGCGAGAAAAAAATGCTTCTAAAGTTCGAACCCAGGTCTGAAATTAGCGTCATGATTTTCTAAAAATACAACTTTGTGCAGATTTTGTAACGGAATTTGATTTGGACCATGATTCTTTTCACAATTTCAAAATCTCAGACCGTTTGGTACCATAGAGCGAGAAAAAACTGCTTCTAAAGTTCGAACCCAAGTCTGAAATTAGCGTCCATAAATGATGATTTTTCTAAAAATACAACTTTATGCAGATTTTGTGACGGAATTCGATTTGGACAATGATTCTTATGACTGTTCCGAAATTTCATTTCGTTTGGTACCATAGAGCCTGAAAAAACTGGTTCCAAAGTTCGAACCCAAGTCTTGAAATAGCGCTACTCAAAACGATGATTTTTTTTATAAAACAACTTTATGCAGATTTTGTGACGCAAATCAATTTTCGCTACGATTCTTATCACTATTCCAAAATTTCAGCCCGTTTGGTACCATAGATCCTGTAAAAACTGCTTCCAAAAGTAGAACCCAAGTCTGAAATCAGCGTCCATAAAAATCATGATTTTTCTAAAAATACATCTTAATGGAGATTTTGTGACTGAATTCGATTTGTACAATAATTCTTAACACAGTTCCGAAATAAAATACTATTTCGTGCCATAGAGCCTGAAAAAACTGCTTCTAAAGTTCGAACCCAAGTCGGAAATTAGCGTCCATAAAAATATTGATTTTTCTAAACATACATTTTTATGCAGATTTTGTAACGGAATTTGATTTGGACCATGATTCTTTTCACAATTTCAAAATCTCAGACCGTTTGTTTCCATAGAGCGAGAAAAAAATGCTTCTAAAGTTCGAACCCAGGTCTGAAATTAGCGTCATGATTTTCTAAAAATACAACTTTGTGCAGATTTTGTAACGGAATTTGATTTGGACAATGATTCTTTTCACAATTTCAAAATTTCAGCCCGTTTTTTAACATAAAGCGTGAAAAAAAGGCTTCTAAAGTTCGAACCCAAGTTTGAAATGAGCGTCCATAAAAATCTTGATTTTTCTAAAAATATTTTTATGCAGATTTTTCGACGGAATTAGATTTGGACAATGATTCTTATCACAGTTCCAAAATTAAATTCCCTTAGGAACCATAGAGCCTGAAAAAACTGCTTCCATAGTTCGAAACAAGTCTGAAAACAGCGTCCAAAAAAATCATAATTTTTCTAAAAATACAACTAAATGGAGATTTTATGAATGAATTCGATTTGAACAATGATTCTTAACACTTTTCCGAAATAAAATGCCATTTGGTACCATAGAGCCTGAAAAAAATGCTTCTAAAGTTCGAACCCAGGTCTGAAATTAGCGTCATGATTTTCTAAAAATACAACTTTATGTAGATTTTGTGACGGAATTCTATTTGGACAATGATTCTTATCACAGTTCCAAAATTAAATTCCCTATGAAACCATAGAGCCTGAAAAAACTTCTTCCATAGTTCGAAACAAGTCTGAAATCAGCGTCCATAAAATTCATGAATTTTCTAAAAATACAACTAAATGGAGATTTTGTGAATGAATTCGATTTGAACAATGATTCTTAACACAGTTCCGATATTAAATGCCATTTGGTACCATAGAGCCTGAAAAAACTGCTTCTAAAGTTCGAACCCAAGTCTTGAAATAGCGCCACTCGAAACGGTGATTTTTCTTAAAATAAAGCTTTATCCAGATTTTGTGACGGAATTCAATTTGTCTACGATTTTTATCACTATTCCAAAATTTCAGCCCGTTTTGTACCATAGAGCCTAAAAAACTACTTCTCAATATCGAACCCAAGTCGGAAATTAGCGTCCATAAAAATCATGATTTTCTAAAAATAACACTTTATGCAGATTTTGTAACGTAATTTGATTTGGACCATGATTCTTTACATAATTTCAAAATTTCAGCCCGATTGGTACCATAGAGCGATAAATAAATGCTTTTAAAGTTCGAACCCAAGTCTACAATGAGCGTCCATAAAAATCATGATTTTTCTAAAAATACAACTTTATGGAGATTTTGTGACTGAATTCGATTTGGACAATGATTCTTATAACTGTTCCGAAATTAAATCCCGTTTGGTTTAGACTGAAAAAACTGCTTCTAAAGTTCGAATCCAAGTCTGAAATTAGCGTCATGATTTTCTAAAAATACAACTTTGTGCAGATTTTGTAACGTAATTTGATTTGGACAATGATTGTTTTCACAATTTCAAAATTTCAGCCCGTTTTTTACCATAAAGCGTGAAAAAAATGCTTCTAAAGTTCGAACCCAAGTTTGAAATGAGCGTCCATAAAAAACATGATTTTCTCAAAATACAACTTTGGGCAGATTTCGTAACGGAATTTGATTTGGACAATGATTCTTATAACTGTTCCGAAATTTAATCCCGTTAGGTACCATAGTGCCGGAAAAAATTGCTTCTAAAGTTCGAACCCAAGTCTGAAATTAGCGTCCATAAAAATCATGATTTTCTTAAAATAACACTTTATGCAGATTTTGTAACGGAATTTGACTTGGACCATGATTCTTTACACAATTTCAATTAAATTGAATTGCGTCACAAAATCTGCATAAAGTTGTATTTTTAGAAAAATCATGATTTTTATGGACGCTCATTTCAGACTTGGGTTCGAACTTTAAAAGCATTTTTTTTCTCGCTCTATAGTACCAAACGGGCTGAAATTTTGGAATAGTGATAAAAATCGTAGACAAATTGAATTCCGTCACAAAATCTGCTAAAAGTTTTATTTTAAGAAAAATCATTTTTTCGAGTGGCGCTATTTCAAGACTTGGGTTCGAACTTTAGAAGCAGTTTTTTCAGGCTCTATGGTACCAAATGGCATTTAATATCGGAACTGTGTTAAGAATCATTGTTCAAATCGAATTCATTCACAAAATCTCCATTTAGTTGTATTTTTAGAATATTCATGAATTTTATGGACGCTGATTTCAGATTTGTTTCGAACCATGGAAACAGTTTTTTCAGGCTCTATAGTTCCATAGAGAATTTAATTTTGGAACTGTGATAAGAATCAAGTACCTAATCTTGAAGTGTTAACGAAATTCCTCGAAAACGCAAAAATGTTTTACTAAAATCATAAAACAGAAGTGAGTTGATATAATATTGTTTAAATTCATTTTTACTACTCTTTGTTTTGTATTTGGTTCATTCAATATTGTGAGTCATCAGCAAAAAGTAAGATAGATACATCATGAAAAAAATTTGTAAGATCATTTATATACAAGATAAATATGATTGGACCAAGGTGTGAACTCTGTGGAACTCCACTTGTTGCATTAATTTTTTCCGACAGGGTGGATTTTATTCTAACAATTTGTTGTCTTCCAGTGAGATAGCTTTCAAACCAGGCCAATATATTTTATTTTAAATACATAAACGGCTATACTGCCTTTTATAAATAAACATATAACAGATATTATAGTATATTTTGCCACGTATACCAAGTTTTCCCAAATTTCAAATGAGAATTCTATAGGAAACTGTATCAACGGCTTTACTAAAATCAGTATAGACAGAGTCTACTTCTTTTTTTCTTTAAAAGCTTTGAATATAAAATTTTCATTAATAATTAAGTTGAAATTCTACCTGGCATAAATCCAAACTGGTAAGGTGATATTACAGGTTTTATATATGTAAAAAGTTTGTCAAGTATTCAAAGAGTTTCGGTATGGTGGATTGAATAAAGGTCTGTAATTACAGACATAGCTTTTATCACCCTTTTTGAAAATCGGAGTCAGATAACTAAAATTTTCACTTATCGGGAAAAATTCCACTGGATAAAGATAGATTAAAAAAAATTTGGTTAATGGAAGAGCAATTACTTTAATACATTCTTTGATAAATATTGTTGGAATATTATCCGGTCCCGCCGATTTGTGGATATCTAAGTATTTAACTTTAGTAATTACATTAGAAAGACTTATAGTACACTGTGAAATATCAAGAGTTTCATTTAGAGTTGTTATAAACACTTTTTAATTTTTTTGCAAACAAGTTAACATAACTATCAGTATTATTGATATGGTTAAAGTTAACATAACCATTAGTATTATTGCTATGGCTGCCCTAAAGGTGCATAACACTAGGGAAATCAGAATCATCTTCTTTCAAGAGATTTCGAGTATTTCCAAAAATAACTAACATTATTTATTATGGAGTTTTGAATTTCACTTATATACGGTAGCAGGTTTTAGACATTTTACATGAAGTTCTCAAATCTTTAAATTCTATGTAATCAGAATTTTTTTGATATAATTTATATTCTTTATGTTTAACATTTTTGGTGATATGAAGATTTATAAGTTCTTTGGAGTACCATTTTGGATAGGTATTTTTTTTTATTTTTATGTGACACCTCACAAGAGTGTCCCTGCCTGTGGAGTGCACAGACAGGGGAACTATGTCACCACCCGGTTGGGCGGCGTTGTGAGGCGGAGTAAGGTAGGGGCTGTGGGAAGGGATTTGTTAATGCGGGCCTTGAAGAGGCTCGGATTATAGGAGGGAGGAAAAACAGATGCCGGTAGCTCGTTCCACATACGAGCCGACTTACACAAAAACGAGTCGTAAAAACGGCCCGTTCTCATGAAGCCAACGTCAACCGTGAACGGGTGTTCAGTTCGTGTCCGTCGAGTTTCGCGCACGTGCACCGGTGCATCAGGAATCAATGCTGCTAGCTCCTTGGAGCAGGCTCCATTGAAATACCTGTAGAACAGACACAGCATGCCTACATTGCGTCTATGCATTAGAGAAGGCAATCGGTCTGTTAACAACGGATTGTCAATCAGACGGATCGCTCTCCTTTGCACAGATTCAAGCAGGTTTATCAAGTATTTTGGGGCACCAGCCCAAAGGTGGCTCCCAAATTCAATAGTTGGGCGGACTTGAGACTTGTACAGGGTCAGCAGCTGGTCACTGTTGAAGAATCTCCTAGCCCTGTACAAGACGCCCAACTTTTTGGAGGCCTGATTTACTCGGGCTTCTATGGATCCCCGATACTTGAGCTGGTCTGATATAGTAACTCCAAGCATTTCAATGGAGTCTTTATTGGGGAGAGTGCTCCCATCAAATTGCACCAGACAGTCATTGATCTACCTCTTTGCCGAAATCAGACACGCTTGGGTTTTTGAGACGTTGAAACTGACCAAGTTGGCCTTACCCCAGGCACGAACCATCTCTAGGTGGTGGTCAATTTTTTGCTTCAAAACTTCCCGAGCTGTTCGGACATCATAGGTGGAAGGGGGATTGTCAAAAAGATAACCCTCGTGAACGGTGCTGTCATCAGCGTAGCAGTGAATTGGATCATTCAATTCATTCAACGAGATCATTGATGTGCAATAAAAACAGCGTCGGAGACAGCACAGATCCTTGTGGCACCCCCGCATTGATTTGGTGCGGTGAGGAAGAAGAGCCGTCAACCACGGTTTGAATTGTTCTTCCCCTCAGAAAGTCCGCAATCCAACTATGCAGGGTTGGGTGGATCCCATACGATGGTAACTTCCCGACAAGCGCCCGGTGCCAGACTCTGTCAAAGGCTTTGGAGATATCCAACCCAACGGTTTGGGTTTCACCAAAACGTTCCATGTACCGCCCCCAAATATGCGTTACATATCCGAGTAGATCGCCACACGATCGGTTACGACGAAATCCATATTGCCGATCGCTTAGGATATTGTTATTCTCGAGATATGTGAGCAATTTGTTGTTAACCACCCTTTCTAATACCTTCGAGAGTATGGAAGTGATGGCTATGGGGCGGTAGTTAGAAGGGTCGGAGCGGTCCCCCTTTTTTGGGATTGGGTGAACGATTGCCTTTTTCCAAAGATCTGGCACCTTTCCACCTTTGAGAGAGAGCCTAAATAATTTCGCGAGCACTGGAGTCATTTCTGCAGAACACCTCTTGAGGACCAAGGCAGGTATTCCGTCCGGCCCACTGGCTTTGTCGACTTTCAGCTCGTTCAAGACTCGGAGAACCTCTCTGTTCCGGATCTTCGGTTCCTCCATTTGAAAACCGCAGTGCGGAATGGAAGGGGGAGTCTCTCCGTTATCTTGAAGAGTTCAGTTTTCCGCGAAAATTTTGCCTAATAATTCAGCTTTCTCACGGGCCGAGTTAGCCAGCCGACCATCAGGCTTGGTCAGAGGTGGGAAAGTGGTTCTGCAGAAATTTCTTCCGATCGAGCTAGCGAGTGACCAGAAAGCACGGCTACCAGTGGGGCAGTCAGCCAGCTTTTTCGCAATTCTCTGGTCGTGATCGCTCTTAGCTCTATTTAGAACTTTCTTACATTCCATTGCCCGTTTTCGGTATTCCGAAAGGTTATTCATGGAGCTAATCTTCCGGAGTGCATTAAAAGCCGTATTTTTGAGTCTGACAGCTTCAGCACAGCGATGGTCAAACCACGGTTGTGTGCCCGCTCCAGAGGATTTGACGGAGAAGGGAATGTAGCAATCCATTGCTGATGTGATTACTTCTCCTACCTCACGTGCACAAATTGATGGGTCCTCGGAGCTAAAGCATACAGTACTCCAAGGAAAGGCGCCGAAGAAAGACCGCATGCCGTCCCATTTAGCTGCCCTGTAGTGCCATACCTTCCTCTTTACATGTTTGTCGGGTTGACGGTTCATGGAGGATGGGACAGAGGTGGTAATCAGGCAGTGGTCAGAGGATCCTAAGGGCGCTGTCACCTCCACTCTGTACCCATTGGTTTACATTCCATGGTTGGAATATAAATGCTAATTTCACGAAACATTTCCCAAAACAGATAAAATTCATTGGTAACTGTGTTGATATTATCATATTGCATTGCACAAATGACCAATCAAAGGAGAAAAGATAATTATACATTTAAGGTATTTTTGGGGAAAGAAAGTAGAGGCGATGTATCAAGTTGGATCTGGATTGGACACCGTTAAATCCGTTATACAGAATTAAAAAAATGAAAACTTTTTTTGTAGTGTATAACGTTATGTTTAAACGGTTTCTAGTAGCCGTTTATTTTGGGAACTAGAACGCTTTCGATTTTTTGAAAAATAAACCGAAACGCCCACCTCTACTTCAAACGTTTGATGGAATTAATCCATTATTTCGCCTTCAAATCTTTGTCTTTTGGAAAGACATGTTCACCCCTATTATAAGACATTTGAATACAATAACAAGTTGACGGCATTAGTATCACATTATGACAAAATCTTTAAATCGTTTCAATTGGTAAAGAAAACGTATGCGATTTGACAGTTCCCCCAACCGAGAGTGGTTTATTTATGCCCCAACCTAATGGGACCGTCATTCGCAATGACAAAAATCGTGTGAAAACGGCCCTTTTATTTAAATGACTTTTTCTTCTTGTACATTTTTATTATTTTAAATTATGAAATATCTTGGTGAATTCGAAACGTCATTCCAAATTTAAGATTATGTACATCACTAGCATAAATAAACCACTCCATCACTAGTATTTATCGTCGTTTTTTCAAACTTGTTGGAACAAGTAGTCGGTATTTGAAAACGGTTTGCGCCGCTTGCGGCTGAACAATGATGTATTGCTAGGAAAATTTCCCCAGATATGGGGAGAAAAATACTGTTTTTCTAATTTTTAAAATAATGGTACTGACACACTTGCGCTGTACTGTCATGGCTTGGGATGAGAATGTGTGCAGAAATAGGTCAAGCGTGGTCTGTAACAGGCATCAAGCTTGGAAAGTATTTATAAATATTTTACGTTGTTTTTGTAAAACAAATCTTGGGAATAATTTTATCCTAAATCAGTAACTTTTTTTTAAATATCTGATAATTGATGAGTAAAAAATATACAGTTGCCAATATTTTACGGATTGCTTTACGCTTCATATAACGATTGAATGGATATCGTAGCTTATCCTCCGCTTCAAATCCAGATATTAAAGCTTCAAAACCAGGCATGCAATGGTTCACATAGCAGGCGTGCTAAAACTAAATACTTCAATTGGGCCCGATGGATAGAAATGGTTCACATAGTCAACAATCTTACACAGGTAGTACCGTAAAAATATGAATCTGTCCTAAACGGGATAGGAAATTACTGAAAATTTCAAAATATTTTTGCAGAGCCATTCATGTTTTCAGAAATTGTGTAGACAAAATTATTTGCTCGATATATCAGTGAATTGACCACGATATAACAGTCAAAAATTATATGAAGATAAGGTTGAACTAATATATCGTTTTGTAATTGCTCATTATAGCCGTGAACTCGCTATTGCCGTGATCGTTATAACCAAGTCGACTGTAATTCAATCCATATAATTTATTTCATGCTAAAATAATTGTTTTAACTTTTAAATTTGAGGGACGTTTCAGATTGGTATATACTCTCAGTATCGCTCTGGTAAAATGCTACAAATCACCTTAAGACCATTATCCTAACAAAAAACTTGTTTTCACACTGCTGGAGATAATATTATTTGTGGTGAACCTAGCAATACCCAATATCCCTAATCTGGGGAATTTCTGGTAAAATTTTTGGGAATGGCATCACTGAACTGTCAGCTGCTGAGAAGAGCGGCAAACTTACTATACCAAAAGTCCGAAAGTGCTGTCGGTTCTGTCCCAAAGTGTTTTTTTAATCTAATAATATTACACATTGCACAATCGTCTTATCTTAGATTGAATTATATCGGTTTGTTAGCTCTCAAACTAAGCCACCAACAGTGTTAACATGGTGATAATCATGGAGTGTCAATAACACAACATGTCACTGGAAAATTGCTCTCGCGATTTATTATTTCATTATTGTATTTAATATTAAAAATGTCAGATATTCAGATATGGATAAAGCGCTTGAGGGAATCTCTTCAAAAATGTGATGGAGATGAGGCTGTACGGATTATTTCGAATATATCGGCTTATTTTGGAGAGGGAAACCTGAGTGAATCTGAAATCGGTAAATATTTTCTTTGATTCTACAATTTATCAGACTATGAATTACAACTATTTCAGGGCACTCATTTTTCCTAGTCTCACATCAAAAATTCCGTTAATACTGTTACAAAACTTTGATAAATATTGTAATTTTATAATGATTTCAAAAGGAATTTTACAGATAATTATAGTAAAATATTCGTTAAGTTGGTCGAATTCCGCTGTAATAACACTTGGTTTTAAATTAATTACAATAAGAATCAACCTTTTATGTCGGGGGAGATTGTTAAAGATGCATTAAAATTCCATTTTTCTCTTTTGTTTGAAGTTTGAAGGTTAGGAAATACCCATAAATTATTTTCAACTTAATTACTACTGGGAAAATCCGGCAAAATAGTGCCTACCTAAAAAGCATAAATTATTTAGGTATTGCTATTATTTTATTTAACCCTTAGAATACGACCAACTACAATAGCAGTTCAGTGAAATTATGACTACCTTCAGCTGCACTGCAATGTGCAGTGTATAGAGCTAGGTTTTATAAGTTTTTAACGCATTTCAATATTGTCCATAAAAATTCCTAAGTAAAACGTAGATGCCCGTCAATTATTTCAAACACAATTTTCAATATTATATTTGGCTTTGAGATATTTAAAAAATATTAGCCGTCTTCTAAGGGCTATCCTAACCTAATGTATTCTATCCGTATAATTATTGTATAATTACCAATAACCCAAACTCAGAACCTTTTTATGCATGTTTTTCCATCTCTCCCGACTAAAATAGTTGTTTTCATTAGTAATTAAGTTGAAATCAAGTGTCATTAAAAAAAAAATTGCGTGCGTGCAGCGGAATTCGGTAACCTTACCAAAACATTGTGTTATTTACAGATTCGGCCATCCTGCATCTGTTTTCTAGAGTGTCCCCTACGAATGCAGATTACAATGGCCTGCCCTACTTCGTTGAGGGCACATTCACCCGGAAAGATTTCGAAAGAGCCGTCTGTGGAATCTTCACCCTGTTCACCACATTGCTTGACAACTATTCCACTAAGCTTGATGAATATGTACAAGATATCGTCTCGGTATGTATTTCTCTGTCATCTAAAACAGAGGTGTTGAATTATTAACATAACAAACTCACGTAGACGTGATTTTTTCTGTTTTGGGTAAATTTTTCTGACAGGCAAACATGTGTGCGGCGAGCAGTCTGACCAAAAATGACATAAAAATAACGTTGGTAAAAAAATTCTTGTCGCTTGCCTGTGACGTCATGCTTGCTGCTGACATGCTCGCCCTTACTTCATACCGACCCGTACAATTGTAGTAACAATTGATAAATATCTTACATTTTTCTCTATCAAAACAACTACATTATGCAACAAATTACGACTACACTTTAGCCACAAAATGAACCATCTTTGCTGGTTTCGTGTACTTTTTTAGAAGTTTTAACACCAAGTTTATATCAAGTTGGGTTATTAATTTCATCTATATCTTGTAACGTGTTGCCTTTCAGGTTTGCTATTGACCGATAAAATATAAAAATTACAACATGGGATTGAGCGATAAATTTGTGCTCTATTTATATTGTAGCGAACTTGCATTTCTAGACTTTTGAAGGAGGCATCAGAATTCGACGGAGAGTTGTATTATGAAATTATTAAAAGAATAAGTAATCTATTATTATTGTATATCGATGATCAGTGCCTTACACGTTGTTGTGTAGGCATGTCTGAAGGTGATGCGAAGTGCAGCCCCCGCCAGCGTGAAGGAGAAAAGTCTCCTGGCGCTGAGCTCCGTGCTCGCGGGCGAGTGGCCCGAGCAGCTGGCCCCCGTGCTCGAGGTGCTCCTCACTCACGTCAAGAGGAAGACGGAGAAGCCCACGGTGATGACGCGCTGGTACCATATGATCGGTGAGATTTATAAATTTATTATTATTTAATGAGCAGGTAGCTTATGCGCTTATACAGGGTTTTCCAATAAGAGGTGTTCTTTTGAATAGCCTGCTATTTCGGTAGATGTTACTTATGAAGCTGTCATTTTTTGACATTTGACAAGTAAAAACTACGCCATTAATAAAAATGGAACGATACACGCTTCAACAACGCATTGAAATTATTAAAATTCACTATTATTAATTATTAGAATTCCATCGAAAAATCATCTTGAGTGATGAGGCCCATTTCCACCTCGGTGGCTTCGTCGACTAGCAAAATTGTCGCATCTGGGGCTCGGAAAACTCAAGACTTATTGTTGAAAAGCCTCTCTATCCTCAACGTGTGACTGTTTGGTGCGGTTTATGGTCCGGCGGAGTCATTGGACCTTACTTTTTCGAAAATGAGGCTGGAGCAACAGTTACGGTGAATGGATTGCTCTATCGAGAGATGATTAATGATTTTTTATGGCCGGAATTGGATGGTATTGATCTGGACAACGTTTAATTTCAACAAGACGGCGCTACGTGCCACACAAGCAACGAAACCATTGATCTTTTACGGGAAAAGTTTCGTTGAATATCAAAATAACACCTATTATTGGAAAACCCTGTATCTATCTCACAATAAGTTTACCCCTTAAGCCTCTGCCATATATTTCTTTAAACCGTTATATTTCTTAAAGATGCTGTCAGAAAGTCGAAGAATCGTGTGTGTATTTTCGCTTTGCAATAAAATCCAATAAATGGGATATTTCTGAATGTATCTGAAAAATGAAAACTATTTTTGATAGGTGATAAAATTCCCTTTCAAATCTTATTATTAAAATTATTACACGTATAAATTTTGAAGTATTTAAATTATGAAATCAAAATTTTTTAAATGTCTTATCTTACGTTTTCTCATCTAAACACTTAACTACAATTACTGATAGCAAAATAAAATACATATTATACTAGACAGATGTATTATAAACATTACTGCCACCTCAGTTTTTTGTCGTTTCATAGAAAAATAATTAGTAAAAAATTCGCAAAGTTTCACAATTTTTTCTCAAATTGCAGTTGGAACCTTTGGTTCCAGAGGTGTACATTTAAATTATTCTGTGATTAACTTCCATATTTGAATGTGAAGCTTCGTGTTTTCTCTGTCTAACACTGTTTAAGTCATATTTTAACTTTGAGGGTGAGAGAGACACAACGAGTTCTTGTTTATTATTTTATGTATAAATATCATCGCATTCTAGGTCAGCATCTGTTTGACTGTTAGCCAATTTAGTTACTTTTGAAAATCTATTTCGTCTAATTAGTTAGTTATTGCTCTATTTTGGAGAATTACCGACTTATTTTGTACTCTTTCATTACACAAGTATAGGTTTGTTGAACAGAAGTTAACCCTTAAACAGCTATGGTGATCAGAAATAGTTTAACTAAAATTTATAATAATAGTTTTTTTATTGGTCAATGTAAATGTGTCGTACAGTTTTTTATTTTTATTTTTATTCATATGATGTTTGTCAATAAATGTAATAATATGATTAAGCATAGGCAACAGGACTACAAAGATATGGATAAAAATTGTTGGTGGGTAGCATTTTGCCTTTATTTGCCTAACAGGTTCGCTGCCACCACCGCACCGGTGCGGTGTGAGGAGTACATACGCGGGGCCGACCACGCACCGGTATATATTGATTTTAGTTTTTCTGCAATTTTTTTTTGATTAATTCTCCCCAAAAAATAGATTTTCCTAATTTTCTTTTGTGTATTTCTTTTATGTTGTTTTTATATTTTAATTTATTTTCTCAGCATGCTTGTTAATTAATGTTAGTTTGTAATATAATATACCTATGTAACTCCTAGGTATACGTCCGGGTGTGGCAATAATTAACAATGGAGTAAGTACGTTTACTATCATTACAGGACTTCTGTGCCGCCAATATCCTGAAGAGATGGAGCCCCATTCGGAGTTTCTCATCAAATCATTACTACTGCCAATTCAAGAAGGAAAGGCCAAGGTAAGTTTATAAATTCACTCAACTGAATCAATACAATAATATTACAAATACAGTAGAAGCCTGATAATTCCAAAAACATGCAAATTTAAAGTTTTTGCCATAAAAATGTTTTCATATAAATTTCTATTTAAATTTATTTTGGTTCACGCGCGTATATTTGTTTATTAGTGAATAATATAATTTCGTAAATCTGAATCTGAGAGGCGGTAACACGCTGTAAAATGTCAACATACGCGGTTATACGACATCCTTTTTCGTAAATCTGAATCTGACAGGCGGTAAAATGCTGTAAAATGTTGACATACGCAGTTATATGTCATCCTATTTCGTAAATCTGAATCTGACAGGCGGTAAAATGCTGTAAAATGTTGACATACGCAGTTATATGTCATCCTATTTCGTAAATCATGAATTTGACAGGCAGTAAAACACTGTAAAATGTCGACATACGCGGTTATACGTCATCCTATTTCGTAAATCTGAATCTGACAGGCGGTAAAACGCTGTAAAATTTCGACATACGCGGTTAAACAACATCCTTTTTCATAAATCTGAATCTGACAGGCGGTAAAATGCTGTAAAATGTTGACATACGTAGTTATATGCCATCCTATTTCGTAAATCTGAATCTGATAGTCGGTAAAACACTGTAAAATGTGGACATACGCAGTTATATGTCATCCTATTTCGTAAATCTGAATCTGACAGGCGGTAAAACACTGTAAAATGTGGACATACGCAGTTATATGTCAACCTATTTCGTAAATCTGAATCTGACAGGCGGTAAAACTTCCGCTTCTTCATCCCTACTAGAAATTAAAGAACCCATGACAATTCCTGAATTGCGAGTGGAAAAAGTTAAAGAACCCATGAGTTACGTACTTGCGGGAATAATGGACAAAGCCAGTCCACCATAGCTCCAGCAACCGAAAAGTCCTTTTCAATAGTAGTCTCAGGGAAATCACCAATTGCAAGTGAGATCCTTGAAAAAACTCTTAGAAGCAAAATCAATGTTACTTCCCTAGGAATTGGCATCAAAAAGATTAAAAAACTCGCCAACAACAAAATATTTGTCCAGTTCGACACAGAAGAGCAGTGCTCAAAATACACGGCTGAGGTATCAAAGATACAACATTTACAGTGTCAAAAGGGGGTTAAAATTCAACCCAAACTTATATTGAAAGGAATTGCTGCCGACCTTTCGGTAAAAGATATTTTTATGGCCATTGTTAATCAAAACAGTGGGTTTTCTACTCTCTTAGGAGAAAAGAAACCTGAAGAGGTAGTTAAAAGAGGTAAACAAAACAGTGGGTAGAAGTCTTTCATAAACTATCCTTTAAAAAAGACGAGACCCGCAAATGTGTGGTTATCTCGGTAGCGCTTCAAGCCTGACACCTTTTTTCTGACACAAAAGTATTAAACGTCGGCTATCACAAAGATGGCGTCGCGGAATACCTGGCTTTAATCTGCTGCCAAAAATGCATGGGCTATGGTCACTCAATAGCCCACTGTAAAAATAAATAAGTCTGTTGGAGATGTGGCGGGGACCACAAAATCCATAAATGTACCAACCAGAGTAACGGGACAATTTGTGGTCAGAGTTGCGTAGCAGCCATCAAAAAATCGATGTAGTCATTGTACAGGAAATGTATACCGGAAATACGGGAAAAATAAATAAATCTTCATTCAATGGACTCATATTTCAAAAACCAAGTGTGGACAGCCCAGTCAAGGCGGCAATAATTGTCTTAAACAAATCAGTAGCTGCCTCCTGTGTTCTCCTCCATAAATACAGCAACAGTTGCAACATATTTCTAGAAACACAATTTCAAGGGACACCTCTAGTTATTGGTTCAATATACTGTCCCCCAAATGAAGACATCGAAGTCAGCCTAGGGAAATCAAACCAGCTTCTAGATGCAAATACGCAGAAAATAGTCATCGGAGCGGACGTAAATGCCAAAAGCATTTGGTGGGGTAGCAAAAAGACAGATAGCAGAGGTAACAAATAGAGCGACTTCATTGCACAGAAACAATTGCACATTGTCAACGAAGGGACAACGCCAACCTTTGAAACTGTAAGACAAAATACATTTTTGAGCTGCGTGATCGACATCACTCCATGTTCCGGCAGTTTAATAGGATCTATAGATAGCTGGAAAGTTGACAAAAGAATTGCCTCCCTATCTGACCATAACGGTATACCATTCAAAGTATCATTCGACAAAATCAAACACAGATGAATTTCCAGAATCTACATTCTTATACAGAACAAGCAAAGCAAACTTGACCAAATTCGGAGAGACACTGAAAGCCGACGCAGAAAGCAAGAATTTAACTCCCCAGGTGATTGATTGAGTCAAATATTCAACCTACCATCTTCAATAGGCAGGTGCCCGTCCTCATGGATGTCATATCTGATGCATGCAGAGCCTCAATTCCTCCTATGAAAAAATCGAAACAAAAAATTTGCCCATGGTGGAATGAAGATTTGGAAAAGCTGAAGAAAGAAGTACTCGCAGCAAAGAGGAAGCTGATGAATTCAGTTCCAGCAAGAAAAAACGCGATAACACTACCAGCATTCCTCGAACTGAGAGAACGTTACAAGAAAGAAATTACAATAGCGAAAGTACAAAACTGGAAAGACTTTTGCAGCAGCCAAGGAAAAGAAACCGTCTGGTCAACAGTGCTTACGGTTCTGAAGTCATCACAGAAGACCCCAGAAACGCTGACATTCAACAACAATCTGTCTACTACGTCAGCCCAAGAGACGGCGTCCACACTTTTAGAACACTTTCCCCAATGACTCAGGTCAAGCCAGTGTAACACTGGAACAAATTCGTATTCGGAGTAACCAGGACGCGGAAGTCTTTGCGATATTGACCCCACGTTTACAAAGCTAGTACTAAAAAATATACTTACTTCCATAGATATAAAGAAATCCCCCGGAAGGTATCACTTCACTTCAGTCATTTGTATACAAGCGTTCAATACTCTCCCTTTATGGCAATTTACAATGCTTGTTTCCGAGTTGGCTGCTTTCCAATCCTCTGGAAGATTGCCAAAATCAAGATAATCCCGAAGCCAGGAAAAAAAGACTACGGAAGTGTCTCTTCCTACCGACCCATTAGGCTCCTTCTGGTATTGGGCAAGGTCTTAGAGAAACTCCTAATCAAGAGAGCCACATGGAAGTTTACAACAAAACGGAAACTAAATTCAAATCAGTTTGGGTTTACGCAACAGAAAAGCACCGAGAAGTATAATGTAGCTTTTTTTCTACATTCCCGCATAAATAGTTTATTTCAATTGGACCCTAATGTAAGGAATAACCGATAGAGGTTTCACTGCATATCAAATATAGTAAGATCGATGTGTGTGTTAAGCGAATGGTTGTATTTACAGATATCCTTCCCAACGGTGGAGGCTTGCTTCAGCGGCATCAGTGCCTACATGAAGGTATGCGACCTGCAGCCCGCCATGCTAGTGGTGGTCTACACCGGCCTGAAGAACTTCTCCGATCCAAGGGACCTTCACAGGAGGGGGTTCGCTAGAGGTGACCACTCCCCATGTTCCCTTACCGTCCATGTTAAATTTATCAAAAAATCGGTTGCTTCGAATTGATAGTGTAGCTGTTTATTGTATTTTAAAATGCGTCAAAAAGACCCTGGCTCCTAAAAAGTAAAAAAAAAATATTTTTTTAAATGTTTAAAAAAGTTTTTTTTCTTCGTTATCCAGATTCGTTAGATTCCTCAGTTTTCCATCTTGTTCCACTAGTTTCCGGACATTGTGTATTATTTGATTTACTTGCTATTTTTTTCATCTACTGTAAAATTGGCTAACCCGGAGTTCCTCATTAAGAAGTAATTTAACGTGTGTGATTCCAGAGGCGCTCAACCTTCTGGGTGAGCACGGCGCCGTGTTTGCCCCCCGGCTATGCTCGGACCTGCTACAGTGGCACTCACTGCTTCTGTGGTTCGTGCAGCAGGAGAACGCAGACGACCGTGTGGCTGGCTGCCGAGCCCTGGCCTCATTCTACCGGCATGTCGGGGCTGAACTGGTCAATATGGGTCCGGGGGAGAGGACAACCAAAATTCTCGAGGTTACATTTTATTATTATTTTAATAATCTTCATTTTTTTTATTTTTTTTTATTACCCGAAGTCCAGGGCTTCATACAGAGTTTTTTTGAAATCTGATGTAGAAAGCAATTTTTCTGATATTTTGAAAGTCCAATGTGTAAAATTTCATTAAGAAATATCAAAATTCTGCTTTTGAAAATCTCACGTAAACAGTGACCTTCGTCTTGTTTTGAAGGTCAAGTGTACAAAATTTCATCAGCCTCGGAATAAAACTGTAGATTTGTATAGACAACAAGTCCAGGCCTTTGGCCCGCCACAGACACTCCTTTATAAATAGAACATTCTAAAAACAAAAGTGCATTATGTTATTAGGTGATGCAATACATTACAAATTCATGACAGTTTCATTACAATTTTATTCCGAATTAATTATAGTTTCATTATAATTTTATTCCAATTTCATTATTGTTTCATTACACTTCCAACACAGTTTGATTACGGTTTCATTGTGATTTCAATTCAATTTCTTTGCAGTTGAATTGTAGTTTCATTACAATTTCCTGACAGTTTCATTATAGTTTAATTGCAGTTTCAATACAAGTTCATGTATTTTTTTTCAGTATCTTATGACCTACTTCAAGCGCATCTTACCCCCGTCTGGTTCAAACACGATCAATTCGCACGAGGCGGGCACGGCCCTCAAGGGGTTTGCTCTGGTGGCCTCGAAGTGCCGACCGCTGTTGAGTGAGGAGGACTTCCATAGTGTGGGGCAAAGCCTGGCGCAGAGGGCCCTGCTGGCGCATCAGGACAGGGGTCACGGGGGGCCTGAGGAGATCACTGCCCGGATGGAGGAGGTAACCACTTTTACCATTACTGCTTAGTTATTTGAACCTCTGTCGTATTTGACACCATTTATAATTTTTCACATTTTTGTTTTATAATATTGTTATGGACTGTTAATCACTGATTGTAAGGCCAAGTTGTTTCACAGAAATAAAATGTAACATTTTCATCAAATGGCCATTTTGTTTTTTTTTTATGCATTTCAATTTTCTATTAAATTGTAATCAGCTGACAATTTTAACAACATGATAGTTGTCCTCTTCTGCTGATCACAATTTGTTCAAAAGCTGATATGGACTTAGAATCAGCATTAAACGGGGACCTTTCAACTGTCAAAAAAACAAATTGGTGCTGGATGGCCATTTGAATTTCTGTGAAACAACCTGTCCTTGGTAAACATGGCATTGGACGCTCCCTGCGTATGTCTCCAGGACTTCTTGAGAGACGGATGATG
This sequence comes from Hesperophylax magnus, assembly GCA_026573805.1. Lineage (NCBI taxonomy): Eukaryota > Metazoa > Arthropoda > Insecta > Trichoptera > Limnephilidae > Hesperophylax > Hesperophylax magnus. The sequence continues at coordinate 21,419 of JAIUSX010000270.1, read as the reverse complement.
CGAGATGGTTGTTATTAAAACACTCATGTTTTAACAGATTGATTTATTGCGTTTTAATTCACATGAATTTGCAATGATTCTAGTTGTTAGCTCAGAGGCTTTAAGGTGTCGAATGTTATCTCAAAGGCCTATAGATCTTGAAAGAAAGTGAATTTTGTAAAAGGTAATGATATAAGAATATCACAATGATTTGCACATTTTAACCCAATCCCGTTGTTTTGACATAAAAACCCATGGATAAAACGTAGTATAAACAGACAATACATAGAAAAGATGAAAGGAAAGGTGACACACAGACGCGAATTTAATGTAATGAATTCTATACATAGAGATTAGAAAAAATGAAGTTAATTTGAAATGATAAATAAGAAAACATGAAATGACATATTAAATCAGACAACACAACACTCAACAGGCATAATATCCCAAAAGAAAGTCAGTAGAATCTTTATGAAACTTGGACGAGAGCTTTTCGGCTGGTCAATTATCCCAATTTAGACTTTTTAAATGACTTAAACATGGTCATGAAAAGATTTCATCTAGTTGTTGTTAAAATTTATATGATATAGTTAATGGCGTTGATCTGGAAACATGTCTAAGGGCTTATTTATTGTTTTTGTGTTTAATTCGTAGAACTCCATTTAATTTTTTAAAAATTTAATTAAAATCAAATTTAATAATATAATTATTAAGTTCTGCAAGTATTTTTTGGTTTTTTGTTATTGTTACAGCTGTTTCGGCTTTCAAGGCCATTTTCAAACTGTTTGCTCAGTTTGCTTTCTGCTCATTTTGAAAATGGCCTTGAAATCCGAAACAGCTGTAACAATACCAAAAAACCAAAAAATACTTGCAGAACTTAATAATTATATTATTAAATTTGATTTTAATTAAATTAAAAAAAAAAAAAAAAAAAAAAAAAAAAAAAAAAAAAAAAAAAAAAAAAAAAAAAACAATGTCTAAGGGCGATATGGCATCGAAGCTTGTCGATTGTCACCGAGCTACAACCAAACAGCACGGACTATCAAGCCACTATGCAATGAAAGTTATGAGTTTGGTGTATAGATAGAAGCAAAGGCAGGGGCGCCACTGTGCATGGATGCGATTTGCCCAGTTTCAAAGTGATTCATGGCCCAATTCCTATGTTTCTATTATTTATCTATGGTATCTGGTTCAATTAGCGTTACTTTTAAAGCTTTGCAACCACGTGGAAGCTCTGGCCGTGATCGGTGCCATAATGGAGGAGAGCCTGCTGCCACTCTTGAAGATCCTGGTCACCGACTTCCCGTGCATGACCCACCGCCACTACCTGGTCATCAACGCTGTCAACAAGTCATTACCTGTCATCAATAAGGAGGTGGGTAATAATTCAATGCTTCTTCTAACCACTCTATCGATAGCTGCCCAAATTTGAGCAGGTGATTTTTATGAATTAAAATTAATTTATTTAAAATTTTTCTCTAGCTTGATTAAGCTTCTATTGAATACCAACAGATGTCACTAATGTTTCTCTCATTGAATATTCTAGATGATAATGTTTTGTTCTGTGAAGTCTTCTTGTAGACACCATTTTAAATTGTTTTCTATTTACTTGTTAAAAATTGCATGTCTGTGACCACAGACGTTCCCGGTAAACCATAGACAACTTACAGATATAGTTATTTTCAATATTATATCAGGGTTTATTAGGGGTAATTTTAACAACTAACATGCACAATTCATGCATTTGTAAATTTTACGATTTAAAAAAATAAAATATAAGTCGATTTGTTGCCTTCAAACCACATTAAGCAATTTATATGTTTTAGTATTAATATTCGGACGTATGATTTTTCGAGCAAGCGCGGCTGAATCCAAAACAGAACATCTAGAAATCTCTCGAGTGTACAAATTATTTAAGAAATTGTTATAAAGGGCTCCCGTTTTCTTATAAACATTGATAAAAGCAAGTGTGCCCATTGTTAAATTTGAGAGCCACCTCCGGTCTGGAGCCCCAAAAAAACCCTCAGACGCCAGGTGGGAATGCCGTCCTTGTTCTAAGCGATTTTTCAATGGAAGATGCTGCGGAACTAGCGTTATTAATTCCTTCAGCACCGGTGCAGTCGGGAAACACGCCAAACATGCATCTAACATTTGCACATGCTTCTATAACTCATTCTTGGGTTGCAACAGCTCAGATGTCGATTGGTTTGCCAGTCTCTGTGTTTCCTCCTTCTTACAACGTGAGTCTCTTCAAGACCCAGGTTAACTCCTTCCTTTCCTAAACCCAGCATCCTCCAAAGATGATCAGGGCCTCCTGTGTGAAAAATTGTATTTATTTAATCATTATATTCATTTTTCAGACCTTTCTTGCCTTCTTCATCCGTGAGTCATGCGGTCACGCCATATCTCTGTCCCTCGACTCCAGCCCTGAAACGCCGAACGGTGCCGAATCCGACACGGCCAAATGGACCTTTGAAACCTTCCTGCCGCTTTGGAAGGGAATACTGACTTCGAGGGACGTGTATAGCTGCTACATGGAGACTGTGTTTAATATTCTGCCGACGTTGGACGCCTCTACGCAGACGGTATGTTTTGATGACGTTGGGAAATTTTAGATTTTCAAATATGTCAAATAGAAAATTTTTAGAAATAAGTCAATATCTGAAACGATTTTATTCAAAACATAACTGCCCCCCCACCGTCATAATCATTGGGAAGTTAGTCCTGCAGGCTGGGAGATAGAACAGTCTATGCTGTCGGAGACAACCATCAGGAACATAGAAATGATGCTCTCCGTGATAGTCGAGTTATCAAACCATCTACGAATTGATTTGAAGAAAGAAATAAAAGAATAGAATCCAGGAGCAAGTTAGTCGCTTAGAACCACGGAAGGTAACGTTCAACCCAACATCACTCATATCCAATATTTTCATCTTTCAGGCATATTTTCAAACGGAAGACACATCCGGTGCAGAACCCGAAACCGTGGAAATCCCAGTTAACCCAATGAGCTACCGAATGCTGACCAACGTGTGTGACCTGACCGCCACCCTTCTTTCCCTGCCGGACATGCCGTGCCCCAGTTCGTGGCTGTCTCGCATTCTGACGACCATGTCGAAGGAGATACAGAAACGGCCAAACATGACGGGTTACTTGAGAATTGCGCACGCCACACTCAAGGCGGTTAAATTGTCTGATGATTTTAGATTTATCAGTGAAAACAAGGATAAAATTAAGGATCTGATGAAGGTGATTCAACAATTTTTACGTTTTTGATGTTATTTTGTCATTTTTGGACGTTATTTAATGTTATTTGATGTTTTTGACATTATTTGACCTGGGTTTAACCTGTAGGATCCGACCAACTACAATTGTAGTTGAAGGAAAATTCTCCTACAAGCCGACCCACTACAATAGCAGTTTCGAGAATTCGTCATGTTCATCTCCAAATATTGAGTTAATTTACCGGTAAATTTTCGAAGTAAAAGCTTCATACTCTAAAACTGAATGTTTTCTGTCATACCATTTAAAGAGGAACTCCTTTTTACTTACAGTGATTTTTTAATTAATTTTTTTGTATCCATGTATCCCTTCACAATTCATCAAACTTTTTGTCACTCGCATACAGTCTCGTAACGCGCGTCGATGTATGCGTGTCGTCCCGTTGCCGCGAGTGTGTTTACATTACAGACTGAGTTATTGCTACTTGCGGTGAACATAATTGTTTATTAGAATTTTTTATCTTTATAGCTAATAATAAACTGTTTGAGAAATGTGGAATCCTTTGTCCAATATAAGATAATCTTGTTAATATTTACATTAGTGAAGTGATTACTTTAGATATACCATTTTATTTAGGAACATTTATTCTTCGGGTGTCTTCAAAAATATTCCTTTGCGGTGCATATTCTTCCATGGTCCATTTTTTATTATCTCCAATAATTTCACATAAATAGTTTGGGTTTTTAATTCTTAAAAATGAATAACGAAGACATCGAAAACTTTGTGTTAGATTGTGATTCGGACTTTTCCATGAGTGACGATGAAGACTATATTCCAGAAGATTTGGAGAGTTTAGATGAATCATCAGAAAACGGAGATAATGAAATTGACATTTCTGGTTTGGACGAACATTCCTCCCCTGATATAAATTTTATGAATTTCTCGCCAATATGGGAAAATGGAATTAATTTCCAACCTGAAGAACACAATTTTAATCAACAATCTGGTTTAAGAGATTGTGAACTCAATCAGGAGAGTAGTGAAGTTGAATTTTTTGAACTTTTCCTAAATAAAACTGTTGTGGGTTGCATTACAACCGAAACCAACAGATATTTTGATACTGTAAAATCACAAAAAGTATTTGCTCCAAATTCGAGTTTACATAAATGGAAAAATGTTGATACAGAGGAAATGTATGTGTTCATTGCCCTGACTATGCTAATGGCAAGAAGCAAGAAGGGAAAAATCCGTCAATATTGGACACTAGACAAGCTCATTTCATCGCCTATATTTGGAGAAACCATGTCAAGAGATCGGGATTTATCCATTTTAAGCATGCTCCATATCATACTGTACAGAAGTTTTAATAATTTAAGTGTCCGCAGCGCTTAATACTCTTATGGTAACCCTATCTAATATGGACACGATGTCTTGTAAGTGTATGTGTAGCCGGGGGAAAAAAGCGACTGCGTAGTAAGAAATCAATAATTGTAATCAATGTGTTAATAAAACGGCAGATAAATTTTCATAAGATGACTGACAAAGGTACATTATTTATGTGTGAAGAAAAGATTCTTCGATATTATAATGAATAAATAAACAATGAGTGATTATATTTGGAGTGGCGGCATTTTGAAGGTAAATTTGCTATTACATTTAACATAACACAAAATCAGACACTAAAAACCTAATTTTCGATATACGTATACAGGGTGCGGCACGGAAACTTGCTGATTTGAAAAGTCAATAAAAGAAAAAGTACTTTATATATCGATTTAATTCTTTTTGTATCGTCTAGTACACATTCTGAATTTTTGTTTTAACTAGTTTTAAAAATGACATCGGGCAAATGGCGGCCCTCATTAGTGATACACTGATCTACCCTAGATTTGAAGTTTCGCTCCACTCTTTCGAGCATATCGACGGGAATGTTGGTGATGGCTTGGCGGATGTTTTCCTTCAGGTGTTGCAGGGTCCGGGGTTTGTCGTTATAAACAATGGATTTGAGATATCCCCATAAAAAAAAATCGCATGGTGCCAAATCGGGGGAGCGCGCCGGCCACGGTACGTCACCGGCACGTTGGGTGGCGACCACCGAATGACCGCTAGAAAAGTAAGCTTCGACGGCAAACGCACGCTGTTCCTTTGTCCAACGCATGACGCCAACTGGCTTGTAGTGTAACAAAACTTCAAGACCCCCTCTTTCCAATGAGACCCTCCCCACCCCTTTCTGACCACGCATCGCTCGTCGGCGTCCAATTCAAATCAGCAAGTTTCCGTGCCGCACCCTGTACAATAAAACAACCTTTAAGAATGCCATAAAATAAAATTTATAACTTAAAACCTGTTTGGTGCAGCTGTATAAATTTTTAAACAATGACACAAAATTTCAGAACATCATGCCGGTCCAGGCAACCAATTCATTGAGATCCTTCCCGGTTCCAAAATATTAACCCTTAGAAGACGGTTAATATTTTGTAAATATCTCAAAGCCAAATATAATATTGAAAATTATATTTGAAATAATTGACAGACATCTACGTTTTACCTAGGAATTTTCATGGACAATATTGAAATGCCTTAAAAACTTGTAAAACCTAGCTCTATACACTGCACATTGCAGTGCAGCTGAAGGTAGTCATAATTTCTCTGAACTGCTATTGTAGTTGGTCGTATCCTAAGGGTTAAGTTGATTTTATATGTTTTGACATTTTTTATGCTATTTGACATTATTTGTCGTTATTTGACGCTTTTGACATTATTTGGTATTTTTGGTGTTATTTTATAAATCCCAGTGTCTTCATGCCTTTATTAGTTATTTGTTGCAAGTGATTTACAACATTTAATTAGATGTCAAACATAACTCCAAGATCCATAATTTCGTTGACTTTACCCATGATTTTCTTGTCAATAGCGTAGTTAGTATTTTGCATTTTTGACATGATAAAATTTTTTTTTGACATGATAAAAATTTGATTTTTCAGAGCATTTCCATCACCAACTGCAGCGGCCTGCACCAGCTGCGCTCTGCTCTCGTCATCCTGCACTGTCCCCCGCAGCTACTGAACCGGGACCTCCTCCACATAGCTACGGACGCCTTCCAGGTATCATACGGGCATTTTTGCCAAAGTTTGTACATTGCGTTTTTGTCATGTCTCACGTTTTTGATTGGTTTTTTCATATAATAATTACAATAAAATAACTTTTATTTTTAATACCACTTTATTATATATATTTTTAACCCTTTTAGTGCCATAAATATTTTGTAAAAAGTTCATTTCAAAGATAATTTATATAAAAAAGAAAAACACTTGCCGTTTCTTTTACAATACACTAATGTTCATAATTTTATCAACATTCTCTTCAAAAGGTTTTAAACTATGATAATAAAAGCACAGAAATTGAATACTACAGTAGAACCTCGTTAATTCGAAATCCACGGGACATCAAAAATCAAATTTCGAATTAACGAATTCCCACGTAATTCGAAATTTTGGAAAAAAAAAAAATGACAAAAATCGATTTTCTCGGCCGCCTCTTCAAATCCGGGTGGTATTTTAGTTGTAAATTCGTATTAATACCAATTATTTCTTTATTTTCGCGGCCGATTACCGTAGCGGCGGGCCCTTTAAATTCAGATATTCGCAATAAATTCGTAAAAATGCTATATATTTACGCGTAAATCGAGATGTCACTGCCGATTTCGGTCGCGGCCTACCCTTTAAATTGAGATATTCGTCAAAATACGATATATTTCCGCGTAAATCGAGATTTCGCGGTAATTTTCCGTCGCGGCCGGCCCTTTATTTCAAATATCTGAATTTAAATTCGTAAAAATACGATATATTTCCGCGTTAAACGAGAATTCGCGGCCGTATTCCGTCGCGGCCGGCTCTTTAAATGCAGACATTCGAAATAAATTCGCAAAAATACGATATATTTCCGAGTAAATCGAGAATGCGCGGCCGATTTCCGTCGCGGCCGACCCTTTAAATTAAGATATTTGATGTAAATTCGTAAAAATATGAAATATTTCCGCGTAAATCGAATTTTATCGGCAGTTTTTCGTCGCGGCCGGCCTTTTAAGTTCAGATATTTGAAGTAAATTCATAAAAATATGTCATTTTTCGGCCGATATCCGTCGCGCCGTATTTTTTAACTCGGATATTCGAAGTAAAGTTAGTAAAAATACGATATATTTCCGCTTAAATTGAAATTTCGCATTCGATTTCCGTAGCGGCGGGCCCTTTAAATTCAGATATTCGCAATAAATTCGTAAAAATGCTATATATTTACGCGTAAATCGAGGTGTCACTGCCGATTTCGGTCACGGCCTACCCTTTAAATTGAGATATTCGTAAAAATACGATATATTTCCGCGTAAATCGAGATTTCGCGGTAATTTTCCGTCGCGGACGGCCCTTTATTTCAAATATCTGAATTTAAATTCGTAAAAATACGATATATTTACGCGTAAATCGAGATTTCGCGGCCGATTTCCGTCGCAGCGGGCCATTTAAATTCAAATATTTGAAATAAATTCGTAAATATACGGTACATTTACGCGTAAATCTAAATTTCGCGGCCGACCCTTTAAATACAGATATTTGGTGTAAACTCATAAAACTACGAAATATATCCGCGTAAAACGTATTTTCTCGGCCCTTCAAACTCGGATATTCGAAATAAATTTGAAAAAATACAACATTCCAGTGTAAATCGATTCAGATTTACAAAATAATAATACTAATTAGGACGATGTATAACCACGTAAAAATACATTTTTCGGCGTTTTACCGCCACGGCTGACTTTTAGATTCAGATTTACGAAATATTATGATTTATTTTCGCAAAAATCAAATTTTTTCGAATTACATGAACAAATTTTCGTGCGCGGACAAAAATAAATTTCGAATTACGAATTAACGAATTTCGAATTACAAAAATTTTTGTATGAAATAATTTTTCTGCGGAAATTTTTTTGGCGAAAATTTCGAATTACGCGATTTTTCGAATTATCGGGGTTCGAATTAACGGGGTTCTACTGTACATATTTATTGACAAAAAAATATATGGAAAATGTACAAGATTTATTTACAAGAGTGTTTTTTACCTGAACATTGGAATTTAGAAAAAAGTTATTTACCTTTTCTACTTGTACTAATTATCACGTGGAGTCGCCTCCGGAAGTTTGTGCACTTTACCTCTGGAAACCTTGTATATACCAACTTTCTTTCACCAGGGTGATACTGAGAGTATCTACCACAGTGTTGTATCCTTCGTTGTTGCTATGCTTGTGAGTTCTCTACACATACGCTCATAGAGAAAAGCGACCTGAGTATTTCATTCACTCGTACACATTCTTCTGTTATACAGATTCTTGTCTTTCTAGGTGGTGCTGAGAGAAGGCAAGACGAACCTAGATTTGGTCTCTAGGGCTTTGGATATATTGGTGGAATGGGATCTTGTAGTCCCCAGAGCTGATTTCCGGCCCTTATGTATGAAGGTAAGAAATATAATAATAATATGTCATATCTAAAGTATGAAGTGCCAGTGCAGACCTGCTAATTATAACAGGATATTATAATTAACCCGTGGAGAGCCAGAGCAGAAAATCATTAGAAAATATGTGAAGCTGTGCGAAAAATACCTTTTGACACAACTATTAATCTTCCCTTAACATTGTCCTTTCATTTCCCATCCTATTTACCTAGAAGTACCTATCACTATCTGACTGTACCCACGTGTTTGTGTGACATTTTATAACAATAAAAGCGACTGTCAAACCAGTTTATTGATGGAGCCTGTTTGATGAACACCTATTTGTGATCAGTGCTGTTATTAATATCAACTCAGGGTAGAAGGCCTGTGTAGTGAACATATTCGGTTCCCTCAGTGTGTTTCGTATCCAACCTGGATGTTGTGGAAGCTTGTGCGTGAAATAAATCGTATCTCCTGTGAATGAAACCAACCATCATCATCTTTGAAGAACATCAAAGGGGTAAGTCGGATTCCTTCCTTACTCCATGTTCACCATATCCAACCATAGTTGTGTCAACTTCAAAGTTCACAATTAATATTTTACAGTTCACTCTTGATTCGCCTATTACGATTACATACCTTACTTTTGTTATTGACTTTTATTTTTCAGAGTTGTCAAATATCAGACCAAAAACCACAATTTTCTACTAGATAATATATCTTATTATTAAAATAGATTTCATGTTTATATCATAACACGTTTCCCCAGAATAACTAACTTTGGTTTTAACTTATTGGTTTTATTATTTCTAAATAAACTTAAGGCGATGCCATACGTAGTAATGCAAAATCATGTGTTTTTGGTTTGAAAATTTGGTCGCCTAGAAATGTTTCAGATGCTTTAACCCAATAGGCGCCCAAGCAATATACTCTGTCAACTACGACACGCCAAGCTATTTCAGTCTTTTTTAAGTTCTCAATTAAATTAATCTTTACGGCATTCCCATTGCCATTAAGGGCTTTGTTTATACTAGATGCTCATTACTGATATCTTTGGTACATACTTGATAAGATATTTGAATCCTCGAGTGTGTCCCGTAATGTATTTTCGAAATAAATAATAAACACCGACAGAATAATTGAGTGCGGTGAACCGGCCATAGTGCTGACTCACTAACACAAATAAACAAAGAGATATAAGATAAACACTCACATGTCATTATGGATTGTATCGAGTCGGCAACGATTCTCCAACTTTTTTCACATTTTATATTTGATATTGCACTAAATTGTACTACATTTTATTTACACAATGTTTTAAAGATTTAAAATTAATTTTCTTTTTTCTCGTGGAATATTGTTGAGCATGGCCAAACACATAACGGTACGTTACATTCGCCACACATGTACTTCGTCACTTTTCTTGTTTTTGGTCTAAGTTTAGTGTTAGAGCAAACATAACAGTTTTTATAAGGTTTTTGGGTTTTTTCCTTTGCGGGTATAGGTATCGGCATATGTTTTACTAGCATTTTGGCAGATAACCGTAATGGCACATCTTGTGATGTACATGGACCAACTTCAGGGTGCGATGTAGTATGATATTTTTCTAATAATTGTCTTATCACATATAATTGGAAATCAGGAAAAGTAATGTTTTTGGAAGTAACGGTTTTGTGCATAATGTACGAATTCAGTAAAAATAAATCGATTAAATGAAAGAAAACTTTTTTGTACCACTTAATTGATTTTCTAAATGAATTTACACTAGTTATCATCATATCCGCTTTATCTACTAAGCCCATGTTTTTATTATAATCTTGAATACAATTTGGCTTCGAAACTACTTCTCCAGTTCTAAAATTTATTTTCCCAGTTGGCGAAACTTTATCATCATGAAGCGTCGTTAACATGTGAATTTCTCTTTTGTCGTGCCATTTTAATGCCATCAGTGAATCGGAATACTGAGAAGTAATTTCCCCTTTCTTCAATTTATTGAATTTTGGTATGTTTTTACGGTTTTTTCGCACCGTTCCACATGCGTTAGTTTGGTGGTCATGCAAAAATTTAAATAATATTGGACTAGTGTACCAATTATCTACATATAATTTGTGGCCTTTACCGAGGTAGTCATTTAACATAGTGGTGACAACAGCTCCTGAAGCCCCAAGACATTGATTGTCAGTGACATCCGTCCCATCTCCACAATAAATAATTATATCTAAAATATAACCTGTCTTCGAGTCGCACAAAATAAACATTTTTATTCCAAACCGATGGCGTTTGGATGGAATATATTGTTTAAACTTAAGACGTCCTTTGAACTCTATAATACTCTCGTCAATGCAAAGATTTTCGTATGGCACCATTGTTTCTTTGAACATTTTTCGAGTGTGATTGACCAGAAGTTTTATTTTATTTAATTTGTCACCAGCAATTTGAGAATCAGGGTCTGACATATGCAGCATACTCAGCAATATCTGGTAACGATTTCTTGCCATCGTCTTGCCAAATATATTACTTGTCAGAAGGTGATCTTTCGACCAGTGCTCTTCTATCGTGTGGTGCTTATTTCTGGTCATTAGCATTGTCACTGCAATAAATATGTAGAGTTCATTAACTGATGTATCTTTCCACTTGCGAAGCCGTGAATGTTCAGAAATAACTTTATTTCTAATAGTCGCTTGATAATATTTGTTTGTCTCCTTGACAATTTCGGCCATTATATTTGTATTTAGAAAGTGTTCAAAAAAATTTATTTCTGGGGAATTTTCTGATAATAATGGGGTCGCGATTATTCCAGATGGAAAATCATTAAATTGATGGATGATTGGTTTAAAATTTCCGGAATTCACAGTCCAATTTCCTGACGAAGTTCTTTGGGTAACTTCAGTCTCCATAGGCTCATCTTCATTGTCACTAAGTTGCGTTATAATATCTGAGTCATCATCACTTTCCTCAATTTCAGAGTCAATATTGAGGACGAATTCTCTTATCTCTTCTTCATTGAGATCGCGTCTTGACATATTTAGGGATATTAAAAATAAAGTTTCAAAAATGATTGTATAAAAGTACACACGAAAAGAAATATCGAATTAAATTTTTAAAAAAATACGCAAACTAAATTCTCAATTCGGGAATAAAAACCTCAAGTCAACATTTCCGCCGAATATTAAAAAAAACTTTTAGAACCACACCACAGAGAACGTAATAAGAACCACGTGACATCCACACACACGACGCTGCGATGGCGGGAGAATCAAACGACTGCGTCAAGAAATCTGTTGACCTTTTTTGGATGCTGCTTTTCGTAGTATAAACAATTAAAATTATCATATTTTAACAGAGATGTCGCAAAGAAACAGTTCATAATATTTTACAAAATAATATTTAGCCCAATCTACCGTTAGAACTTAGAAATATCACCTTCGAAACATTCATACTGGCGATTTACGTGATACGGCGTAAATGGCAGTTGTGGCACGGATCGTTCGTACGCTGATAAGCGTAAATGGCAGCGATTGGGTTAAATAAATACTGCGAGTAGAATACATCTTGGCCTTTGAAATAATCGAGTATTTTTTAGATAATTCTTTTTATAAGCCCAGAAAAAAATAATGTATAAGGCCTATGAAAACTGCTTTATAGTTCAAAATCTCCTACTTACGAACCCATTTTCGGTTATGATTTTATTGTATAATGTGGCAAATTAAGTTATTTATAAAATGATCAAAAAAAAATTAAATATTTATGCCTGAACATCCACAAAATAAAATAAAAGGCACTTTTTGGCCATGTTTTTTTCTTGCATAAATCAAAACAGGCGGATGGTGTTAAGCGGGAATTTAAACCTTATCGCCATCTACGTAAGGGTTGTTATTGATAGCGGCTCAATTTGAAATATTACACGACGTAGTGCACCGCCTTAAATACATACTCTAAATGAAAAAACAATCAAAAGGTGTTTTCAAAGAAATAATTACCTTTATACTACTCAAATATTTTCATTTTCGCAATGCCGTTTTACAAAAAAACTTTGTTAGCAAGTCATGTTCACAATATTAATCTGTAAATAGTATAAAATAAAGTCACTCTCCGTGTCTGTCTGTTTGTGTGCTTAGTTCTTCTAAACTACTCAACGGATTTTGATAGGGTTTTCACTAGCGTTTAGAGAATGTATTCCGAAAGGTTTATATATATATAATACATGCATATTACAGTTATAAAGAGTAGAGAAAACCTCCAGCAACTTCAGGTGCATGTCAGCTAGTTATAGTACTAAAGTACACATATAGTTAGAAGCCACAATATAGAAAGTAGATAAGAATAACATTTCAAGTGACTACAATACAAAGGCATAAATACATCGGCAGATAGATATAATACAGTCAACATACTCATCGGCAAACACACGCTCAAAGGCACACAACATACTCAATCACACTTATAGGCATATTGCTATAATTACACGCATACAATCAATGGATACTATGTATTCATTGATACATGATAAAATATTAGGTTAGGTTAAGTTATGTTATGTTATGTTATGTTATGTTATGTTTGTTATGTTATGTTTGTTATGTTTGTTATGTTTGTTATGTTTGTTATGTTAGGTTAGGTTAGGTTAGGTTAGGTTAGGTTAGGTTAGGTTAGGTTAGGTTAGGTTAGGTTAGGTTAGGTTAGGTTAGGTTAGGTTAGGTTAGGTTAGGTTAGGTTAGGTTAGGTTAGGTTAGGTTAGGTTAGGTTAGGTTAGGTTAGGTTAGGTTAGGTTAGGTTAGGTTAGGTTAGGTTAGGTTAGGTTAGGTTAGGTTAGGTTAGGTTAGGTTAGGTTAGGTTAGGTTAGGTTAGGTTAGGTTAGGTTAGGTTAGGTTAGATTCAATTCAATTCAATTCGATTCGATACGATAAGTTTTTCTCACCACTTTTCTTCGATGTTCTGTCATGGAACTGTTTTTTGTGTTGATTAGATCCTGCCAACGCTGAATGAATACCTCTGCTCCTCGGGTATATCGGATGGCAATATCCTGGGAGGTGACGGCTCCACCAGCGTTGCCATTCACGGTTACGCTTCGAAGAAGAAGAAGACAATCCTGACAGTGGGGACCCGCCCACAGCTGGCAACGCTGCAGAATAAGATTATGCTGTTTATGGGTAGATAATACATTTTTTTCTATATGCGTAGATTTTTACTGCAGTGTTCACATAGATCAGTGATTTCCAACATAGGCAATATAGGCGGTGACATCCAGGGGGCGGTGGTGGTCTCAAAGGTAAATAAGGGGCAGTGAAAGGATCCAAGCAAGCGGCGAAAGGCTTAAAGGGGATCAAGAATTAAAAAAAATCATTGAAGAAGATAAAACTAAGAAATCTATACTAAACATGAAACAGAATAAGACAAAGAAAAAATAATAAAATAAAGGTTCCAACTTGGAATCGAACCCAAGATCTCTTGTCTTACCGGGACAGGTAAGACTAGTTGTGACCGTTATCTTTTTATTGTTCTGTGTCTTGTTCTGTTTCATATTTATTATTGATGGATTAACTCCTAAGTCTTATTTTGTTTATTAATCTGTGGTACAATTATTTAAACAATATATACTGGAGGTGCCATGGTAACTGATTTAACAATATATAAATTGGAGATGCCAGTCTAACTGATTTAACAATAGATATTGGAGGGGCCACGGTCTAACTGATTTAACAATATATATATTGGAGGTGCCATGGTCTAACAGATTTAACAATATATATATGTATATATATATTAGAGGTGCCGGTCTAACCGATCAATTTTTCTGCAAACTTTCAGGTTCATTGGACTCTGCCACGTTGAAGCCTTTAATATCCTGTTCTCCGTTACCCAAGATCGACACTCCAGAAGATGCGGAAGAGAAGTGTTTAACAGACTTGACAGAGAGACTGAAGGTATCCTTGCCATGTCCCGGGCAGCTCACGTTGCATGTAAGTAAAAGATTCGAAGATTACCCTTATATTCCCTCAGCTGTATATATTGATCTTGTTACGTTCTTGTTGTGTAGATTGAATTGTCTTCGGATGCATGATGGGTAATCTCTTAGCACACTTCCGGCAGGAAGGGTAATCCTACCTCTTACGCCGGTCCTACTTGAATGTCTATAAAGGCATTGCTGTACGATTAGCCCATATGAATATTGTATACCAATCTTTTTGTGCAGGTCCCAACTATAAATATGTATATGTATAAACAATGTAAGTTTCCCACTTTCTTATCTTTTTGTCTCTTGTCTCGTGTGTGGAAGTATATTTAATCAAAAGGAAACTTTAATAAACCTGTACAATGGGTAATAAATCCCTGCACTTGTAGAATACTCGATTTGTGCAGAAGTGAAAACCAAATTTTTGTTACGTAATAAAATATGTACATCACTAAATGGCCCAAAACTGCCTTTAACAGGATATGGAGTTGTATTAAAAAGTAGGCTTTAATTTCAAACAGTTTTTTTATAGTTCCAAAACCTATTTACTCCAAACCAAACATAATAATTAATTTAGTATTTAAAATATACAATTAATTTTAATATAACTTCTGTTTTGCTTTTTTACCCTTTTCAGCTTAACTGCTCATTAAGTTCACTTCATGTATATTTCTTACTTTTCTTTTCATTACTCATATAATATTTGAAGTTTAAATCATGTTCTACATTTGTACAATATATCTGTATTCTTGTACTACAGTGTGTCTACAGAACATTTTGATACATCTAAATTATTACATTGTGTCTATATAATATTATTTATTTATTTATTAACGGACATCGTCCAAATTACAAAATAATAACACGAATAAAGTAAAAAGAAAAATACAGGAGTAGACAAAGGTACATGAAAGCAAAGACATATGGTAGATATAATATAAGAAAATAAAGTGACAAGTCGAATCAAGTCAAGAATACGCCGTGGGTCAGGACCACAGGACACTTATAATATTCCGTCACTTGTTTAGCGACTGGCAAAAATCATTCAGACTTATCCCAAAAAAGTTAAGGTTTTGACTTGAGTTGACCAGTCTAAACATTCTGGACAATGGTGAATAATATCCATAATTTGTCGAATGATGATTGAGGAAGAGCAGTTCATTATTTCTGAGTCTTTGCGAGGGGATATTGAAGGGAATGATTTGCAGTAGAGTAGGTGAATCAATAATACCATTTATAATTTTGAAGAAGCAAATGAGGTCATTTCTTTCCCGACGGACTTCCAAAGGAGAGAGGTTTAGAGTTAATTCAATTTCATCATATGAGTATTTTATTGAAAAAACTGTTTGTTTCCCTAATAAACTAAAATAAATACAAATAGGGGTGGTGACTATGTGAATTACTAGCTGATTACTAGCTATACCCTGCGTTGCTAGGGGTTGTGAATGATTTGGACTAATGTTTTGAGGTTGTGAATTGATGAACATTGACTTTTCTCTAGTTTATATAAATATAATGTTAATTTATTATAAATACAAACCCTCCAGATGAAATTCTCTAAATGTTAGTGAAAACCCTATCAAAATCCGTTGTGTGGTTTAGAAGAACTAAGCGCACAAACAGACAGACGTGGATAGCAACTTTATTTTATACTATTTAGAGATGGGATGGCTGACAGAGATATTGAAAGAAGGGTAAATGCAGGTAACTCCATTAATGGAGGACTGAACGCAGTTGGCGCTAACAAAAAATTGTCCAAAGAAGCGAAGTTAGCAGTCCACAATGGCTTGCTGGTACCTACCCTGATGTATGGAAGTGAGGCATGAAACTGGCAGAGAAAGGTGAAAGTAGATTGAATGCTGTTGAAATGAGATCCCTGAGGCATATGTGTAGTAAAACCATGTATGATCGTGTGAGAAATGTGGAGATTTGCAAAGAATGCAAGGCTGATGTAAGTGTAATGAGTAAGATTAAGAAAGGGACGTTTAGATGGTTTGGGCATGTAGAGTGAATGAGCGAATAAAGGAGTGTAAAGAGAATATATGACGAAAATGCGAATGGTAGCAGAAGTCGGGGACACCCGTGGAAGACATGGCACGACCAAGTGAATCAGATACTTGAGTCGGGCCATGTCAAGAGTCAGAATAATAGAAGAGTATGTATGAATGTGAATGAGGCAAGGAGTGTGTGCCAAGACCGAGTTCTTTGGCGGTCCGTCCTCTCTGCCTACCTCTGCAGGGAAACTGCGTGATGGTTAGTTAGTTAGTTTAGCGGTTTAAAGCAAAATCCATTTTCTCGAATGGGACCCTAATTTCGCCCTCTCGAAGTGTGATAAGAAGATGCGTAGTTACCTATTTGCTATATTTATTTAATTCTCGATACGAGAGTGAATATTCATGAGCCACAGTACGGCTGCCCTCTTAGTCCTAGAATTTGTGCTTCGACTGATCAGCCTGTCTGAGCTCGGTAATATTCGTGAATCTGAATACAAACGCTCTAGCACTACACGACACTACAGATTTTAAAATTTCAATTATGTTGAAATTCGAGATAACCAGCAGTGTATTATTTTTTGTTCTGTAGATATACCTGGATTCGCTGACGGCACGAATCCGAGAACTGGCGATGAACAGCACCAACCGCGATACTCGGATCACCGCATGCCAGGCGCTCCACTCTGTTATCCTCATCGTCTACGGAACAAGTCAGTATCGATTTAGTATTAGTCCTTAGCCGTTCTCTGGTTACTGAGAAACTTGACTTCCACTTCAATTGCACTGATGAACCAAGCTCCTCTTGAATTGAAAACTATATAACATTTTTGTTTGATTTTAACCTCTAATTAATTCTCAAAATCAGAAGAAATTTCAAAATCTTGTGGCAATAATTTTATTTTATTTATAACTAGATGTACCACGCCACACATTGCTGTTGCTCAGTCTATTTGTGCAGATATAGAAACAATAGTGCGTATTTCTTTTACGTCCAACAGATGGCTAGGTTTTAAAAAAAGTATGTTTGTCCAAAAGATGGCGCTGTTTTTCAAAAAAGCATGTTTTAACCTGTTACAGGTGACAAAAACAATGTTTTTAACTGTCACAGGTGACATCTATATAATAAAGGTATATAAAAACACACGGGTATTCAAATGCAACGTTGTGTCAAAATTTTGAAAAAAACCGATTTTGAACAAACGAACATATTATACATTTTTATTTATATAGATAGACAGATGTAGGTACACAATAAGCAGGAGTGTGAAAAATTACAAAAAAATAACAAAGAATAAATAACCAACCGTTCGATTGTTGTTCACCGTTATATATTTAACGCTTTGCACGCGGCCGTATCAACTGTTGTTACGGCAAAAAGTCCATACTCACACGCGTCTGCATCAATAGTTGATACGGAAACTTTGACGGCCGATAGTCCAGCGCTCTTTCGTCATAAATGTATTTCTTGCTCAGTTGGACATTCGTAGAACTATCACGATGCTGACATCTACAAGAATTTCTCAAAAATAAAATTGGATTTCATAAAAAAAGATCGATAATCAAGTTAGCCTCTTCGCGCCTTTTAGTCCTTTAGTTTACATTTTTGTCAACGGATGGCGTTAGTACTAGTATGTCATTCATAACTTTTCATAACTAAAAATGATAAGTGATCATGGTGTCCCACTTGTGTCTATCACCTAAGTACACACACGCCGAGTGAATGGCGGGACCACATTCAAAAGATACGGTACGTCTTTGTATGAAATTTTATGTTTTTGTTTTTATAAACATCTAAGAGTGTTGACACACGAGGATTTGTTATCATATTGTGGAGAATAATCTGTTCTGTCTATATAGTCCAATAAATCATGCCAGAATGCTATAATTTGACATTTAATTGCGTGCATAGGTATTTGAAAATATGTACCGCGTACGGGTATAGATAAAACGGAGCAAATTAACGCGTTCAAAAGGTTAATCATTGAAGACAGTAAAATTAATTATAAATACAAACAAGGCTCAGGAAAATCAGAAACTAGACTAGGCTAGATCATAGCCTTGCCGAGGCTTTGCTTTACCACTGAGCTAATTCAACCCAATCCCCTTCAGTCATATTTAACTGTATCATACTTTGACTAAGAGCTATCAACATTTGCATCATTTACTTAACGCATATTTTTATTGGCTGATATCTTTGTATATTTACGTTTTATTTATTACAAAATAATACATTACAAAATAATAGCAAAGTTATAATGTATTATTCCCAGTGAGTTTACAAAACTCATTTCGGGAAAGATAACATTAGATTACAATTGCAATTACAATTACGATTCACAAAACAACATAAATACATTAAAATAAATAAACGCAGATGTTATTATGTATGGAGGTCCAAAGAAAGATGATGTTAGTCATTACTAAAACTGCTGAGGAAATAGCTTTTAAGAGCTTTTACCAATGTTTTTTTGTTCGTTGCCGGAAGTTTTAGATTACTAGGTAATGCGTTGTATTGCTTATGTGCAATGTATTGTAAGGAGTTAATTCCAAATATATACATGTATTTTTTTTTTCTTTCCTTTATTCGTAAAATATATTTGTATACAGTTTTTTACATGCTTTTCGACTACCACACTAGACACATGTCCGTATTATGTAGATATGATTGCAAGATTCTACGTGATAGTGTCTTTGATAAATATATCCATTTTTTATAATTGAATGTGCGACATCCATTGGTATTCTATCATATGAATATTTTTATTTTTGGAATAACTTAATGAGTAAAATCTCAAATTGTAATATTTAATCGTTAAAGACAATATTAACGAATCAAATGAAAAATGTGAAACAGAAAAATCTGAAAAAATTTGATCGCGTCTAGGTTAAGGCAATGCACTACGTCGTGTAATATTTTAAATTAAGCCGCTATCAATAACAACCCTTACGTAGATGGCGATAAGGTTTAAATTCCCGCTTAACACCATCCGCCTGTTTTGATTTATACAAGGAAAAAATATGGCCAAAAAGTGCCTTTTATTTTATTTTGTGGATGTTCAGGCATAAATATTTAATTTTTTTTCGATCATTTTATAAATAACTTAATTTGCCACATTATACAATTAAAGCATAACCGAAAATGAGTTCGTAAGTAGGAGATTTTGAACTTTAAAGAAGTTTTCATAGGCCTTTACATTATTTTTTTCTGGGCTTATAAAAAGTTATCTAAAAAATACTCGATTATTTTAAAGGGGCCGTTCAAGTATTATGTAAGCACTATAGGGAGGGAGGGGGGTCTTTGCTTTGCTTATTTTTGATGACATGGGGGGTGGGGGGGTCGAGATAGTGATTACGTCAGCACTGCTCAGCAGTAGTTTTTTTTTTTTTACCCATTGGCAACCCACACATTGTCTATGTTTGAAAACCGAATACATATTCGGGGATTTTCACAAATAATTAATACGTTTAAGTACGTTAAAAAACAGAATACATTAACAGAAAAATGCATATAGGTACCAATTTTTACGTAAGCATGGGAGGGGGGGTAAGAGCTTTGCTTACTTTTGGTGACAAGGGGGAAGAGGGGGTAAATAATTGTAATAAATCTGCTTACGTAATACTTGAACGGCCGCAAAGGCCAAGATGTATTCTACTCGCAGTATTTAATTAAAGCATCTGAAACATTTATAGGCGACCAAATTTTCAAACCAAAAACACATGATTTTGCATTACTACGTATGGCATCGCCTTAAGTTGGTTCTTTGAAAAGGAACATGGAAAGTTTTGGGGTTTCTTAGTAGACAGTGATTGATATTGATTTTGATTGTGGCCAAGAGGCAAGATTCTACATGGTAATTGAAAATTTTGAAAAGAAAGTTGATGTCATTTTTGTCACAACATTCATTTAATATTTCTAATAATGAGACAATAGTGACATCAGTGACAGGTGGTAGTTTTGGACCCACACATTATAGCTATGTTGGGCTCGTACAACTCCGTGGTCATGTTTGTCCCACTCATCTCAGTGCATATTGATCTCGTAATCATATCTGCCTTTTAGATTTCGGTGGTCATATTTGACCCATAGCTGAGCCAGTTGTGACATTAATGAACTTGTCATCTGTAATGAATATGCGACTGAAGCCTTGTATGAGAGAGATGATATAAAAGCGAGTCAGTCTCTTGACTTATTCTTCTGCCATACTAATTTGCAGTAAATACTAATGTAAAAGCGCAGTATAATACCATTATCATAATAATTACAGATGTATCCTTGCCTGCATCGAGCAAGGGCGCCTTGTCAGGCATGCTGGCCGACCTGACTATCGCCATGGTCTCTCTGTCAGCAGACACAGACAACATTATCGCTTCCATGTTTGACCCGCTGCTGATGCAGTCGTGTCATTGGTTTGCGGCACCCGACAATTCGCAGTCAAAGGATGCAGAGAAATTCCTTACTGCGCTAACGGTCAGTACATATATCTTTCTTATTCTTCAAAGATTGATATACAGTAAAACTCGCTTAAGAAGTTCCCACTTAAGAAGTTTTCACGCTTAAGAAGTTTTGATTTTTGGTCCCTTGAAAATTCCATACAAAAAACACGATTTTTTCCCACATAAGAAGTTTTAGAGCTAAAACTGCTTCCCGCTTAAGAGGTTTTAGAAATCCGGCGGTAAAATCAACACAAACGAAATATTGTGTCGCAAAATATCTAAAATGAACCTTTTTCCAAGTCATAAATTGAAAGACGTTGACTGAAACCCATACCTAGTACCTGAGACCATAAAAC
>JAIUSX010000269.1:0-39390 GCA_026573805.1 Hesperophylax magnus | reverse complement strand
AATTGCCTCCATAATCAGGCGTGATCTATAAGTTTTGGGTCTTCCCAGGACCTCGGGAGCAAATCCAAAGTAATGGCCGGTTTCAATTAAGTGTTCGGCGATTGCCGATTTATCAGGGTGGCCAAGTTTACAAGCACGAAAATGTTCTGCTATCCTTTTGGAAATCGTCCGCTCTGTCTGGCCTATATAAACCTTGTCACAACCAGGCCACAAATAAATAAGCACAAACTCGACAACCAAAATTCACACATCTTCGGATCTACCGGATCTGCCCTGATGATGGACACTGCAACGCTGTCCGAAACGTCGGCTAAAGAAGGAGTTAGCGCAACACGGCATAACACCCCAAAAACAAACAACAAAAACGTTTTTTTCTGGTTCCAAGGCGGTGAACGTGCTGAGATTTTGGAATCGTGTTTTAAATCATGGTTTTTAAGCGAAATCATTTACAATATTTTCAAAGTGTCGCGTTTCTGGAAAAATTATAATTCTTACGGACACTATTTAAAGACTTAGATTCGAACATTAAAATCTATTTTTTCTGGTTCTGTATGACCAAACTGGCTAAAATTTCAAAATCGTGGTTTGATTCATAATCTTAAGCGAAATCAATAAAAATAATTGCCAAAAGTAGCATTTCTAGAAATATCACCAGGCTTACGGGCACCATTTGAAGACTTGGGTTCGTACTAAAAATTCCATTTTTTCTTGTTCTATGGCGCCGAACGGACTGAAATTTTCGAAAACTGGTTATAATCATGGTCTCAAGCGGAATCAATAATAATATATGTGAAAAAGAGCATTTCTAGAAAAATCATCACGCTTACGGGGATTCGAAATTAAAATGCCATTTTATCTGGTTCTATGGCGCCGAACGGCTGAAATTTTGAAAAAGTGGTTAAAATCATTGCCTCAAGCGTAATCAATTAAAATATTTGCAAAAAGTAGCATTTCTAGAAAATTCATCAGATTTACGGGCACCATTTGAAGACTTGGGTTCGAATTTTTAAACCGTTTTTTTCTGGTTCCAAGGCGGTGAACGTGCTGAGATTTTGGAATCTTGTTTTAAATCATGGTTTTTAAGCGAAATCATTTACAATATTTTCAAAGTGTCGCATTTCTGGAAAAATTATAATTCTTACGGACACTATTTAAAGACTTAGATTCGAACATTAAAATCTATTTTTTCTGGTTCTGTATCACCAAACTGGCTAAAATTTCAAAATCGTGGTTTGATTCATTATCTTAAGCGAAATCAATAAAAATATTTGCCAAAAGTAGCATTTCTAGAAAATCATCAGGCTTACGCGCACCATTTGAAGACTTGGGTTCGATTTTTTAAACCGTTTTTTTCTGGTTCCAAGGAGCTCAACGGGGTGAAAATTTGGATTCTTGGTTAAAATTATGGTTTCAAGCGAAATCATTTACAATATTTTCAAAAAGTCGCGTTTCTAGTAAAATCATAATTCTTACAGACACTATTTAAAGACTTAGATTCGAACATTAAAATCTATTTTTTCTGGTTCTGTATGACCAAACTGGCTAAAATTTCAAAATCGTGGTTTGATTCATAATCTTAAGCGAAATCAATAAAAATATTTGCCAAAAGTAGCATTTCTAGAAAAATCATCAGGCTTACGGGCACCATTTGAAGACTTGGGTTCGAACTTAAAATTCCATTTTTTCTTGTTCTATGTCGCCGAACGGACTGAAATTTTCGAAAACTGGTTATAATCATGGTCTCAAGCGGAATCAATAATAATATATGTGAATAAGAATATTTCTAGAAAAATCATCACGATTACGGGGATTCAAAATTAAAATGCCAATTTTTCTTGTTCTATGGCGCCGAACGGGCCGAAATTTTCGAAAACTGGTTATAATCATGGTCTCAAACGGAATCAATAATAATATATGTAAAAATGAGCATTTCCAGAAAAATCATCAGAATTACGGGCACCATTTGAAGACTTGGGTTCGAACTTAAAATGCCATTTTTTCTGGTTCTATGGCGCCGAACGGGCTGAAATTTTGAAAAAGTGGTTAAAATTATGGTCTCAAGCGGAATCAATAAAAATATTTGCAAAAAGTAGCATTTCTAGAAAATTCATCAGATTTACGGTCACCATTTGAAGACTTGGGTTCGATTTTTTAAACCGTTTTTTTCTGGTTCCAAGGAGCTCAACGGGGTGAAAATTTGGATTCTTGGTTAAAATTATGGTTTCAAGCGAAATCATTTACAATATTTTCAAAAAGTCGCGTTTCTAGTAAAATCATAATTCTTACAGACACTATTTAAAGATTTAGATTCGAACATTAAAATTTATTTTTTCTGGTTCTGTATGACCAAACTGGCTAAAATTTCAAAAACGTGGTTTGATTCATAATCTTAAGCGAAATCAATAAAAATATTTGCCAAAAGTAGCATTTCTAGAAAAATCATCAGGCTTACGGGCACCATTTGAAGACTTGGGTTCGAACTAAAAATTCCATTTTTTCTTGTTCTATGGCGCCGAACGGACTGAAATTTTCGAACACTGGTTATAATCATGGTCTCAAGCGGAATCAATAATAATATATGTGAAAAAGAGCATTTCTAGAAAAATCATCACGCTTACGGGGATTCGAAATTAAAATGCCATTTTATCTGGTTCTATGGCGCCGAACGGGCTGAAATTTTGAAAAAGTGGTTAAAATTATGGTCTCAAGCGGAATCAATAAAAATATTTGCAGAAAGTAGCATTTCTAGAAAATTCATCAGATTTACGGTCACCATTTGAAGACTTGGGTTCGATTTTTTAAACCGTTTTTTTCTGGTTCCAAGGAGCTCAACGGGGTGAAAATTTGGATTCTTGGTTAAAATTATGGTTTCAAGCGAAATCATTTAAAATATTTTCAAAAGTCGCGTTTCTAGTAAAATCATAATTCTTACGGACACTATTTAAAGACTTAGATTCGAACATTAAATTCTATTTTTTCTGGTTCTGTATGACCAAACTGGCTAAAATTTCAAAAACGTGGTTTGATTCATAATCTTAAGCGAAATCAATAAAAATATTTGCCAAAGTAGCATTTCTAGAAAAATCATCAGGCTTACGGGCACCATTTGAAGACTTGGGTTCGAACTAAAAATTCCATTTTTTCTTGTTCTATGGCGCCGAACGGACTGAAATTTTCGAAAACTGGTTATAATCATGGTCTCAAGCGGAATCAATAATAATATATGTGAAAAAGAGCATTTCTAGAAAAATCATCACGCTTACGGGGATTCGAAATTAAAATGCCATTTTATCTGGTTCTATGGCGCCGAACGGGCTGAAATTTTGAAAAACTGGTTAAAATCATTGCCTCAAGCGTAATCAATTAAAATATTTGCAAAAAGTAGCATTTCTAGAAAATTCATCAGATTTACGGGCACCATTTGAAGACTTGGGTTCGATTTTTTAAACCGTTTTTTTCTGGTTCCAAGGCGGTGAACGTGCTGAGATTTTGGAATCTTGTTTTAAATCATGGTTTTTAAGCGAAATCATTTACAATATTTTCAAAGTGTCGCGTTTCTGGAAAAATTATAATTCTTACGGACACTATTTAAAGACTTAGATTCGAACATTAAAATCTATTTTTTCTGGTTCTGTATCACCAAACTGGCTAAAATTTCAAAATCGTGGTTTGATTCATTATCTTAAGCGAAATCAATAAAAATATTTGCCAAAAGTAGCATTTCTAGAAAAATCATCAGGCTTACGGGCACCATTTGAAGACTTGGGTTCGAACTAAAAATTCCATTTTTTCTTGTTCTATGGCGCCGAACGGACTGAAATTTTCGAACACTGGTTATAATCATGGTCTCAAGCGGAATCAATAATAATATATGTGAAAAAGAGCATTTCTAGAAAAATCATCACGCTTACGGGGATTCGAAATTAAAATGCCATTTTATCTGGTTCTATGGCGCCGAACGGGCTGAAATTTTGAAAAAGTGGTTAAAATCATTGCCTCAAGCGTAATCAATTAAAATATTTGCAAAAAGTAGCATTTCTAGAAAATTCATCAGATTTACGGGCACCATTTGAAGACTTGGGTTCGATTTTTTAAACCGTTTTTTTCTGGTTTCAAGGCGGTGAACGTGCTGAGATTTTGGAATCGTGTTTTAAATCATGGTTTTTAAGCGAAATCATTTACAATATTTTCAAAGTGTCGCGTTTCTGGAAAAATTATAATTCTTACGGACACTATTTAAAGACTTAGATTCGAACATTAAAATCTATTTTTTCTGGTTCTGTATGACCAAACTGGCGACAATTTCGGATTCGTTTTTTGATTCATAATCTTTAGCGAAATCAATAAAAATATTTGCCAAAAGTAGCATTTCTAGAAAAATCATCAGGCTTACGGGCACCATTTGAAGACTTGGGTTCGAACATAAAATGCCAATTTTTCTTGTTCTATGGCGCCGAACTGGCCGAAATTTTCGAAAACTGGTTATAATCATGGTCTCAAGCGGAATCAATAATAATATATGTGAAAAAGAGCATTTCTAGAAAAATCATCACGCTTACGGGGATTCGAAATTAAAATGCCATTTTATCTGGTTCTATGGCGCCGAACGGGCTGAAATTTTAAAAAAGTGGTTAAAATCATTGCCTCAAGCATAATCAATTAAAATATTTGCAAAAAGTAGCATTTCTAGAAAATTCATCAGATTTACGGGCACCATTTGAAGACTTGGGTTCGAACTTAAAATGCCATTTTTTCTGGTTCTATGGCGCCGAACAGGCTGAAATTTTGAAAAAGTGGTTAAAATTATGGTCTCAAGCGGAATCAATAAAAATATTTGCAGAAAGTAGCATTTCTATTAAATTCATCAGATTTACGGTCACCATTTGAAGACTTGGGTTCGATTTTTTAAACCGTTTTTTTATGGTTCCAAGGAGCTCAACGGGGTGAAAATTTGGATTCTTGGTTAAAATTATGGTTTCAAGCGAAATCATTTACAATATTTTCAAAAAGTCGCGTTTCTAGTAAAATCATAATTCTTACGGACACTATTTAAAGACTTAGATTCGAACATTAAATTCTATTTTTTCTGGTTCTGTATGACCAAACTGGCTAAAATTTCAAAAACGTGGTTTGATTCATAATCTTAAGCGAAATCAATAAAAATATTTGCCAAAAGTAGCATTTCTAGAAAAATCATCAGGCTTACGGGCACCATTTGAAGACTTGGGTTCGAACTAAAAATTCCATTTTTTCTTGTTCTATGGCGCCGAACGGACTGAAATTTTCGAAAACTGGTTATAATCATGGTCTCAAGCGGAATCAATAATAATATATGTGAAAAAGAGCATTTCTAGAAAAATCATCACGCTTACGGGGATTCGAAATTAAAATGCCATTTTATCTGGTTCTATGGCGCCGAACGGGCTGAAATTTTGAAAAACTGGTTAAAATCATTGCCTCAAGCGTAATCAATTAAAATATTTGCAAAAAGTAGCATTTCTAGAAAATTCATCAGATTTACGGGCACCATTTGAAGACTTGGGTTCGATTTTTTAAACCGTTTTTTTCTGGTTCCAAGGCGGTGAACGTGCTGAGATTTCGGAATCTTGTTTTAAATCATGGTTTTTAAGCGAAATCATTTACAATATTTTCAAAGTGTCGCGTTTCTGGAAAAATTATAATTCTTACGGACACTATTTAAAGACTTAGATTCGAACATTAAAATCTATTTTTTCTGGTTCTGTATCACCAAACTGGCTAAAATTTCAAAATCGTGGTTTGATTCATTATCTTATGCGAAATCAATAAAAATATTTGCCAAAAGTAGCATTTCTAGAAAAATCATCAGGCTTACGGGCACCATTTGAAGACTTGGGTTCGAACTAAAAATTCCATTTTTTCTTGTTCTATGGCGCCGAACGGACTGAAATTTTCGAAAACTGGTTATAATCATGGTCTCAAGCGGAATCAATAATAATATATGTGAAAAAGAGCATTTCTAGAAAAATCATCACGCTTACGGGGATTCGAAATTAAAATGCCATTTTATCTGGTTCTATGGCGCCGAACGGGCTGAAATTTTGAAAAAGTGGTTAAAATCATTGCCTCAAGCGTAATCAATTAAAATATTTGCAAAAAGTAGCATTTCTAGAAAATTCATCAGATTTACGGGCACCATTTGAAGACTTGGGTTCGATTTTTTAAACCGTTTTTTTCTGGTTCCAAGGCGGTGAACGTGCTGAGATTTTGGAATCTTGTTTTAAATCATGGTTTTTAAGCGAAATCATTTACAATATTTTCAAAGTGTCGCGTTTCTGGAAAAATTATAATTCTTACGGACACTATTTAAAGACTTAGATTCGAACATTAAAATCTATTTTTTCTGGTTCTGTATGACCAAACTGGCTACAATTTCGGATTCGTTTTTTGATTCATAATCTTTAGCGAAATCAATAAAAATATTTGCCAAAAGTAGCATTTCTAGAAAAATCATCAGGCTTACGGGCACCATTTGAAGACTTGGGTTCGAACATAAAATGCCAATTTTTCTTGTTCTATGGCGCCGAACTGGCCGAAATTTTCGAAAACTGGTTATAATCATGGTCTCAAGCGGAATCAATAATAATATATGTGAAAAAGAGCATTTCTAGAAAAATCATCACGCTTACGGGGATTCGAAATTAAAATGCCATTTTATCTGGTTCTATGGTGCCGAACGGGCTGAAATTTTGAAAAAGTGGTTAAAATCATTGCCTCAAGCGTAATCAATTAAAATATTTGCAAAAAGTAGCATTTCTAGAAAATTCATCAGATATACGGGAACCATTTGAAGACTTGGGTTCGATTTTTTAAACCGTTTTTTTCTGGTTCCAAGGCGGTGAACGTGCTGAGATTTTGGAATCTTGTTTTAAATCATGGTTTTTAAGCGAAATCATTTACAATATTTTCAAAGTGTCGCGTTTCTGGAAAAATTATAATTCTTACGGACACTATTTAAAGACTTAGATTCGAACATTAAAATCTATTTTTTCTGGTTCTGTATCACCAAACTGGCTAAAATTTCAAAATCGTGGTTTGATTCATTATCTTAAGCGAAATCAATAAAAATATTTGCCAAAAGTAGCATTTCTAGAAAAATCATCAGGCTTACGGGCACCATTTGAAGACTTGGGTTCGTACTAAAAATTCCATTTTTTCTTGTTCTATGGCGCCGAACGGACTGAAATTTTCGAAAACTGGTTATAATCATGGTCTCAAGCGGAATCAATAATAATATATGTGAAAAAGAGCATTTCTAGAAAAATCATCACGCTTACGGGGATTCGAAATTAAAATGCCATTTTATCTGGTTCTATGGCGCCGAACGGGCTGAAATTTTGAAAAAGTGGTTAAAATCATTGCCTCAAGCGTAATCAATTAAAATATTTGCAAAAAGTAGCATTTCTAGAAAATTCATCAGATTTACGGGCACCATTTGAAGACTTGGGTTCGAATTTTTAAACCGTTTTTTTCTGGTTCCAAGGCGGTGAACGTGCTGAGATTTTGGAATCTTGTTTTAAATCATGGTTTTTAAGCGAAATCATTTACAATATTTTCAAAGTGTCGCATTTCTGGAAAAATTATAATTCTTACGGACACTATTTAAAGACTTAGATTCGAACATTAAAATCTATTTTTTCTGGTTCTGTATCACCAAACTGGCTAAAATTTCAAAATCGTGGTTTGATTCATTATCTTAAGCGAAATCAATAAAAATATTTGCCAAAAGTAGCATTTCTAGAAAAATCATCAGGCTTACGCGCACCATTTGAAGACTTGGGTTCGAACTAAAAATTCCATTTTTTCTTGTTCTATGGCGCCGAACGGACTGAAATTTTCGAAAACTGGTTATAATGATGGTCTCAAGCGGAATCAATAATAATATATGTGAAAAAGAGCATTTCTAGAAAAATCATCACGCTTACGGGGATTCGAAATTAAAATGCCATTTTATCTGGTTCTATGGCGCCGAACGGGCTGAAATTTTGAAAAAGTGGTTAAAATCATTGCCTCAAGCGTAATGAATTAAAATATTTGCAAAAAGTAGCATTTCTAGAAAATTCATCAGATTTACGGGCACCATTTGAAGAATTGGGTTCGATTTTTTAAACCGTTTTTTTCTGGTTCCAAGGCGGTGAACGTGTTGAGATTTTGGAATCGTGTTTTAAATCATGGTTTTTAAGCGAAATCATTTACAATATTTTCAAAGTGTCGCGTTTCTGGAAAAATTATAATTCTTACGGACACTATTTAAAGACTTAGATTCGAACATTAAAATCTATTTTTTCTGGTTCTGTATGACCAAACTGGCTACAATTTCGGATTCGTTTTTTGATTCATAATCTTTAGCGAAATCAATAAAAATATTTGCCAAAAGTAGCATTTCTAGAAAAATCATCAGGCTTACGGGCACCATTTGAAGACTTGGGTTCGAACTTAAAATGCCATTTTTTCTGGTTCTATGGCGGCGAACGGGATGAAATTTTGGAAAACTGGTTTGAATCATGGTCTCAAGCGGAATCAATAAAAATATTTGCAAAAATTAGCATTTCTAGAAAATTCATCAGATTAACGGGCACCATTTGAAAACTTGGGTTCGATTTTTTAAAACGTCTTTTTCTGGTTCCAAGGAGCTCAACGGGGTGAAAATTAGGATTCTTGGTTAAAATTATGATTTCAATCGAAATCATTTACAATATTTTCAAAAAGTCGCGTTTCTAGTAAAATCATAATTCTTACGGACACTATTTAAAGACTTAGGTTCGAACATTAAAATCTATTTTTTCTGGTTCTATGGCGCTGAACGGGCTGAAATTTTGGAAAACTGGTTTGAATCATGGTCTCAAGCGGAATCAATAAAAATATTTACAAAAGTAGCATTTCTAGACAAATCATCAGGCTAACGGGCACTATTTGAAGACTTGGGTTCGATTTTTTAAACCGTTTTTTTCTGGTTCCAAGGCGGTGAACGTGCTGAGATTTTGGAATCGTGTTTTAAATCATGGTTTTTAAGCGAAATCATTTACAATATTTTCAAA
This sequence comes from Hesperophylax magnus, assembly GCA_026573805.1. Lineage (NCBI taxonomy): Eukaryota > Metazoa > Arthropoda > Insecta > Trichoptera > Limnephilidae > Hesperophylax > Hesperophylax magnus. The sequence goes on along the minus strand of JAIUSX010000269.1, from coordinate 30,313 downwards.
GTGTCGCGTTTCTGGAAAAATTATAATTCTTACGGACACTATTTAAAGACTTAGATTCGAACATTAAAATCTATTTTTTCTGGTTCTGTATGACCAAACTGGCTAAAATTTCAAAATCGTGGTTTGATTCATAATCTTAAGCGAAATCAATAAAAATAATTGCCAAAAGTAGCATTTCTAGAAATATCACCAGGCTTACGGGCACCATTTGAAGACTTGGGTTCGAACATAAAATGCCAATTTTTCTTGTTCTATGGCGCCGAACGGGCCGAAATTTTCGAAAACTGGTTATAATCATGGTCTCAAGCGGAATCAATAATAATATATGTAAAAATGAGCATTTCCAGAAAAATCATCAGAATTACGGGCACCATTTGAAGACTTGGGTTCGAACTTAAAATGCCATTTTTTCTGGTTCTATGGCGCCGAACGGGCTGAAATTTTGAAAAAGTGGTTAAAATTATGGTCTCAAGCGGAATCAATAAAAATATTTGCAAAAAGTAGCATTTCTAGAAAATTCATCAGATTTACGGTCACCATTTGAAGACTTGGGTTCGATTTTTTAAACCGTTTTTTTCTGGTTCCAAGGAGCTCAACGGGGTGAAAATTTGGATTCTTGGTTAAAATTATGGTTTCAAGCGAAATCATTTACAACATTTTCAAAAAGTCGCGTTTCTAGTAAAATCATAATTCTTACAGACACTATTTAAAGACTTAGATTCGAACATTAAAATCTATTTTTTCTGGTTCTGTATGACCAAACTGGCTAAAATTTCAAAATCGTGGTTTGATTCATAATCTTAAGCGAAATCAATAAAAATATTTGCCAAAAGTAGCATTTCTAGAAAAATCATCAGGCTTACGGGCACCATTTGAAGACTTGGGTTCGAACTTAAAATTCCATTTTTTCTTGTTCTATGTCGCCGAACGGACTGAAATTTTCGAAAACTGGTTATTGTAACATCACTATTGGTGTCGCACATCACTAGTGCTAGAGGTGATTGTAACACATTGTATTGTCGTCTGTGGTCACGCTAACAAGCTCTCTGTATAACCGTCACAAGAATAAAAGTCTATCTCATAAAATACAATCAGTGTTTTAATATAAAGTCATCCACATTAAATAGAATAAAACATGGTGTCAGAAGTGCGATCTCAATAATAATATAATAATACTGGAAGTTGGATGTTAATAACATAAATTGAAAAATATTAAGTATAATTAAAAATGGCGAAGGACGCGCAAAAGTCACACATACAACATGATTTTCATGCCCTGTCAAATCTGCAAGTGTTGTCAAATAATATGAATAATGATTCAAAATGGAAAAATTGGTGGCAAGACTACGAAATATACCTGGTAGCGTCAGGTTTGGAAGAAGCTACAGAACAAAGAAAAATCGCAATTCTGCTTCATTCAATTGGCTCCAAAGGTATGGAAATTTTCAAATCATTTAACATGAACATGGAATCAAGCACGCTACGACAAGTCAAGAAAAAGTTTGATGAATATTTTGCACCTCACAAAAACTTAACAATGATAAGAAATTCATTTTTTACACGAAAACAAAATAATTCAGAAGACATCAATAATTTTCTATTGGACTTGGAAAATTTAAGTTTGGATTGTGAATTTGGAAATTTAAGAGAATCTCTGGTAAGAGACATATTTATTGCAAATATGTGTGCAAATTTAAATCATATCCGTCAACGCTTATTACAAGATTCTACATTGTCATTACAAAAAACGATTGAAATTGCAAAAACCATCTTATTGTCACAAAGCAATGCAGAGAAAATTAACCAACAAACACACACAGAAAATATTCTTCAAATCAGTCATAATAAAAATACTTCAAGACAGTCGAGAGCATCATGTCAGTCAAGTCTAAGAGGGTCAACTTCAAGAAGATCAAGTCAGTTTGGATCTTCAAGTCGTCATGGGTCACCATCATCATCATCACAGACAAGGTCAAGTGGTCATATCAATCCATGTGGAAGATGTGGTCAGCATCATCGCTACAAGTGCCCAGCAGTCAATGTCAAATGCAGGTCATGTAATTCTTTTGGTCATTTTGCTAAATATTGTTTTAAAAATAATTGTCACAATAGAGTCAGAAATTTAAACTTAGAGTCATCAAAACCCAATGATGACAGTGCTAATTTCACTGAGGGTCATTTTATTGCAACAATCAGAAATATTAATAATAACAATTATTCAAGTCAAGCATGGCACATAGATATAATAATTAATAATAAAACATTAGACTGTATCTTGGATACAGGAGCTGATATAAATGTAATGTCATTGACAAACTTTAAAAAGTTAAATTTATGTAATACAATTTTACAAAAAGTTTTTACAAAAGTGTCAGGATTTGGAGGTAATAAAATACCTATTATTGGTCATTGTGATATTGTATGTCAAATCAATGGAAATGTCATAAGTAAAATAATATTTTTTGTCACAAATATAGAATGTCAATCAGTCTTAGGTCTTCCAACTATTCAGAAATTTGGAATTATAAAAAGAATATTTAATGTTCAATATGATCATAACACCTTATTTACTGAATATAATGACATATTTCAGGGTCTCGGATGTTTACCACCTGTCGTTCATCTCAAACTTCGTCAAGATGCCGTTCCGTGCGTTGATCCTCCGAGGAAAGTCCCATTTGCCTTACAAAACAGACTTCGTGAGGAATTAGATCGCATGGACAAGATGAAGGTCATTGAAAAGGTTACTAAACCTACTTCTTGGGTAAATTCTGTTGTCATAACTGTCAAGGAGTCAGGTAAATTAAGAATTTGTCTTGATCCTAGAAAATTAAATAACTGCATAATGAGAGAATATTTTCCATTAAAAAACATCGATGAAATTAGATCAAAACTTATAGGTGCTGCATATTTTTCACATCTAGATGCTTATTCTGGATTTTGGTCATTGAAGTTAGATGAAGAAAGTAGTGATTTATGTACTTTTCAAACTCCATTTGGAAGGTACAGGTATTTAAGACTACCGTTTGGAATAAACGCAGCAACGGAAATTTTTTATAGGATTATGGTAGATTTGTTTGGAGATCTGGAAGGTATATTAATTTTTGTCGACGATTTTTTAATTTATGGAGAAACTGAAGAAATTCATAATTTTAGGTTAAGAAAAGTCTTGGAAAGGGCTAGAGAAGTCAACTTAAAATTAAATAAGTCGAAATGTAAATTTTTAGTCAAGGAAGTATGTTTCCTAGGTTATATTTTTAGTAAGGAAGGAGTAAAAGTTGACAAAGAGAAAGTCAAAGCTATTTTAGAGTTGCCGTCTCCTAAAAATGTCAAAGATTTACAAAGATTTTTAGGAATGGTAAATTATTTGGGCCCATTCATTGAAAACTTATCAAATAAGTCACAAATTTTGAGAAATTTATTAAAAAATAATGTTATATGGTCATGGGATGAAAATTGTGAAAAATGTTTTAAAACTTTGAAAGAGGCTATTTCAAATGCAACAGTTTTAAGTCATTATGATCCAAAAATACCACTAACTTTATCAGTCGATGCATCAAAATCAGCTATAGGAGCAGTTATTATGCAAAATAACCGTCCAATTGCATTTAGTTCAAAAACAATGACACAGTCGCAGGAAAATTATGCTCAAATTGAAAAAGAATTATTTGCCATACAATTTGGTTGTAATAAGTTTCATCAGTATATTTATGGTAACAAAGTGACAGTACAAACTGATCACAAACCTTTAGTCTATTTATTTAAAAAACCTTTACATGATGTACCAGCTAGATTGCAACGCATGATGTTAGCTCTTCAATCTTATGATTTAAATGTTATACATGTCCCAGGTAAAGAAATGTATATATCAGATACTTTATCTAGAGCAGCTTTAAAAGATCATTATATACCCGATTATGAGTCTGATCTACATTGTCATGTAAATTCAATATATATGAACTTAGCTATTAGTGAAGAATATCGTAAAAAATTGAGTAATGCTACTGCTTTGGATGAAACTATGCAAATATTAAAAAAATATTATTATGAAGGTTGGCCGAATAGCAAAGATAAAGTTCATTACACTTTAAAATGTTATTATAATATTCAAGACGAAATTCATGTCATTAATGAGTTAATATTTAAGGGTAATAAATTGCTAGTACCTCAAACTATGAGAAAAGAAATGTTAAACAAAATACATGAAGGACATCAAGGAATAAACAAATGTCTAAGATTAGCTAGAGATACTTTATATTGGCCTAGTATCACTGTAGATATAAAAAATTTAATTGAGCAATGTCAAATATGTAATAAATTTAAAGTTTCTAATCAGAAGGAACCACTGATAAATTATGAAATTAATAAGTTTCCATGGCAACAAGTAGGTATTGATTTAATGTATTTTGATAATCAAACGTACCTCATTGTAACAGATTACTATTCAAAGTTTATTGAAACTGCTTTCCTAAATAATAATTCTACTGCAAAAAATGTCATAATTCACTTAAAATCTATTTTTGCACGTCATGGTATACCAATGTCTTTAGTCTCTGATGGAGGTCCGGCTTTTCAAGCTATTGAATTCAAATCATTTTTATACGATTGGGATATAGAACATGTAGTTACTAGTCCATATCATTCTCAATCTAATGGTCAGGCAGAAAGTTCTGTTAAAATTATAAAAAATATTCTAAAAAAGTCAAAAGAAACAAATACAGATCCTTATATAGCTCTATTACATTATAGAAACACACCTAAAGCCAATTTACCGTCACCTGCTCAATTATTAATGTCTAGAACTTTAAGAATGAATATTCCTTCAACTCAAATTAAATTAAAACCAAAGGTTGTAAGATTCTCAGATTACAAAAACTGCGTTGAAAAAAATAATTCAAAAAATTCTAAATATTATAATGTCAATGCAAAACCTATGTCTATATTTAAAACAGGAGATTATGTGTATTTTAAGAAAAACCCTAAAAGTAATTGGTTACCAGCTGTGGTCAAGGAAAAATTAAAATGTAACAGGTCTTATATTGTTGAAGATTATTATGGTAACACGTACAGACGAAATAGAATTCACTTAAAAATGAGATATAATACAAATGTTAATAATGACCATCTGTCCATGCGATCTGATCCGGCACTTGAAGAGGCAGAAGCTGGAGATGAGGGACAGGTGGGAGAATATAATAATTTGAACAACCCTTACATTACCAGATATGGTAGAGTGGTCAAACAACCCGATAGGTATAATGTCTAATGTCAGTGTATTTAAGATTTTATTGTATTGTATGTAAGCATAATGTCTAATATCAATGTATTTGAATTTTTATTGTTTTTATAAATAAAGAAAGGGGATGTAACATCACTATTGGTGTCGCACATCACTAGTGCTAGAGGTGATTGTAACACATTGTATTGTCGTCTGTGGTCACGCTAACAAGCTCTCTGTATAACCGTCACAAGAATAAAAGTCTATCTCATAAAATACAATCAGTGTTTTAATATAAAGTCATCCACATTAAATAGAATAAAACAGTTATAATCATGGTCTCAAGCGGAATCAATAATAATATATGTGAATAAGAATATTTCTAGAAAAATCATCACGATTACGGGGATTCAAAATTAAAATGCCAATTTTTCTTGTTCTATGGCGCCGAACGGGCCGAAATTTTCGAAAACTGGTTATAATCATGGTCTCAAACGGAATCAATAATAATATATGTAAAAATGAGCATTTCCAGAAAAATCATCAGAATTACGGGCACCATTTGAAGACTTGGGTTCGAACTTAAAATGCCATTTTTTCTGGTTCTATGGCGCCGAACGGGCTGAAATTTTGAAAAAGTGGTTAAAATTATGGTCTCAAGCGGAATCAATAAAAATATTTGCAAAAAGTAGCATTTCTAGAAAATTCATCAGATTTACGGTCACCATTTGAAGACTTGGGTTTGATTTTTTAAACCGTTTTTTTCTGGTTCCAAGGAGCTCAACGGGGTGAAAATTTGGATTCTTGGTTAAAATTATGGTTTCAAGCGAAATCATTTACAATATTTTCAAAAAGTCGCGTTTCTAGTAAAATCATAATTCTTACAGACACTATTTAAAGATTTAGATTCGAACATTAAAATCTATTTTTTCTGGTTCTGTATGACCAAACTGGCTAAAATTTCAAAAACGTGGTTTGATTCATAATCTTAAGCGAAATCAATAAAAATATTTGCCAAAAGTAGCATTTCTAGAAAAATCATCAGGCTTACGGGCACCATTTGAAGACTTGGGTTCGAACTAAAAATTCCATTTTTTCTTGTTCTATGGCGCCGAACGGACTGAAATTTTCGAAAACTGGTTATAATCATGGTCTCAAGCGGAATCAATAATAATATATGTGAAAAAGAGCATTTCTAGAAAAATCATCACGCTTACGGGGATTCGAAATTAAAATGCCATTTTATCTGGTTCTATGGCGCCGAACGGGCTGAAATTTTGAAAAAGTGGTTAAAATCATTGCCTCAAGCGTAATCAATTAAAATATTTGCAAAAAGTAGCATTTCTAGAAAATTCATCAGATTTACGGGCACCATTTGAAGACTTGGGTTCGAATTTTTAAACCGTTTTTTTCTGGTTCCAAGGCGGTGAACGTGCTGAGATTTTGGAATCTTGTTTTAAATCATGGTTTTTAAGCGAAATCATTTACAATATTTTCAAAGTGTCGCGTTTCTGGAAAAATTATAATTCTTACGGACACTATTTAAAGACTTAGATTCGAACATTAAAATCTATTTTTTCTGGTTCTGTATCACCAAACTGGCTAAAATTTCAAAATCGTGGTTTGATTCATTATCTTAAGCGAAATCAATAAAAATATTTGCCAAAAGTAGCATTTCTAGAAAAATCATCAGGCTTACGGGCACCATTTGAAGACTTGGGTTCGAACTTAAAATGCCATTTTTTCTGGTTCTATGGCGGCGAACGGGATGAAATTTTGGAAAACTGGTTTGATTCATGGTCTCAAGCGGAATCAATAAAAATATTTGCAAAAATTAGCATTTCTAGAAAATTCATCAGATTAACGGGCACCATTTGAAAACTTGGGTTCGATTTTTTAAAACGTCTTTTTCTGGTTCCAAGGAGCTCAACGGGGTGAAAATTAGGATTCTTGGTTAAAATTATGATTTCAATCGAAATCATTTACAATATTTTCAAAAAGTCGCGTTTCTAGTAAAATCATAATTCTTACGGACACTATTTAAAGACTTAGGTTCGAACATTAAAATCTATTTTTTCTGGTTCTATGGCGCTGAACGGGCTGAAATTTTGGAAAACTGGTTTGAATCATGGTCTCAAGCGGAATCAATAAAAATATTTACAAAAGTAGCATTTCTAGACAAATCATCAGGCTAACGGGCACTATTTGAAGACTTGGGTTCGATTTTTTAAACCGTTTTTTTCTGGTTCCAAGGCGGTGAACGTGCTGAGATTTTGGAATCGTGTTTTAAATCATGGTTTTTAAGCGAAATCATTTACAATATTTTCAAAGTGTCGCGTTTCTGGAAAAATTATAATTCTTACGGACACTATTTAAAGACTTAGATTCGAACATTAAAATCTATTTTTTCTGGTTCTGTATGACCAAACTGGCTAAAATTTCAAAATCGTGGTTTGATTCATAATCTTAAGCGAAATCAATAAAAATAATTGCCAAAAGTAGCATTTCTAGAAATATCACCAGGCTTACGGGCACCATTTGAAGACTTGGGTTCGAACATAAAATGCCAATTTTTCTTGTTCTATGGCGCCGAACGGGCCGAAATTTTCGAAAACTGGTTATAATCATGGTCTCAAGCGGAATCAATAATAATATATGTAAAAATGAGCATTTCCAGAAAAATCATCAGAATTACGGGCACCATTTGAAGACTTGGGTTCGAACTTAAAATGCCATTTTTTCTGGTTCTATGGCGCCGAACGGGCTGAAATTTTGAAAAAGTGGTTAAAATTATGGTCTCAAGCGGAATCAATAAAAATATTTGCAAAAAGTAGCATTTCTAGAAAATTCATCAGATTTACGGTCACCATTTGAAGACTTGGGTTCGATTTTTTAAACCATTTTTTTCTGGTTCCAAGGAGCTCAACGGGGTGAAAATTTGGATTCTTGGTTAAAATTATGGTTTCAAGCGAAATCATTTACAATATTTTCAAAAAGTCGCGTTTCTAGTAAAATCATAATTCTTACAGACACTATTTAAAGACTTAGATTCGAACATTAAAATCTATTTTTTCTGGTTCTGTATGACCAAACTGGCTAAAATTTCAAAATCGTGGTTTGATTCATAATCTTAAGCGAAATCAATAAAAATATTTGCCAAAAGTAGCATTTCTAGAAAAATCATCAGGCTTACGGGCACCATTTGAAGACTTGGGTTCGAACTTAAAATTCCATTTTTTCTTGTTCTATGTCGCCGAACGGACTGAAATTTTCGAAAACTGGTTATAATCATGGTCTCAAGCGGAATCAATAATAATATATGTGAATAAGAATATTTCTAGAAAAATCATCACGATTACGGGGATTCAAAATTAAAATGCCAATTTTTCTTGTTCTATGGCGCCGAACGGGCCGAAATTTTCGAAAACTGGTTATAATCATGGTCTCAAGCGGAATCAATAATAATATATGTAAAAATGAGCATTTCCAGAAAAATCATCAGAATTACGGGCACCATTTGAAGACTTGGGTTCGAACTTAAAATGCCATTTTTTCTGGTTCTATGGCGCCGAACGGGCTGAAATTTTGAAAAAGTGGTTAAAATTATGGTCTCAAGCGGAATCAATAAAAATATTTGCAAAAAGTAGCATTTCTAGAAAATTCATCAGATTTACGGTCACCATTTGAAGACTTGGGTTCGATTTTTTAAACCGTTTTTTTCTGGTTCCAAGGAGCTCAACGGGGTGAAAATTTGGATTCTTGGTTAAAATTATGGTTTCAAGCGAAATCATTTACAATATTTTCAAAAAGTCGCGTTTCTAGTAAAATCATAATTCTTACAGACACTATTTAAAGACTTAGATTCGAACATTAAAATCTATTTTTTCTGGTTCTGTATGACCAAACTGGCTAAAATTTCAAAAACGTGGTTTGATTCATAATCTTAAGCGAAATCAATAAAAATATTTGCCAAAAGTAGCATTTCTAGAAAAATCATCAGGCTTACGGGCACCATTTGAAGACTTGGGTTCGAACTAAAAATTCCATTTTTTCTTGTTCTATGGCGCCGAACGGACTGAAATTTTCGAAAACTGGTTATAATCATGGTCTCAAGCGGAATCAATAATAATATATGTGAAAAAGAGCATTTCTAGAAAAATCATCACGCTTACGGGGATTCGAAATTAAAATGCCATTTTATCTGGTTCTATGGCGCCGAACGGGCTGAAATTTTGAAAAAGTGGTTAAAATCATTGCCTCAAGCGTAATCAATTAAAATATTTGCAAAAAGTAGCATTTCTAGAAAATTCATCAGATTTACGGGCACCATTTGAAGACTTGGGTTCGAATTTTTAAACCGTTTTTTTCTGGTTCCAAGGCGGTGAACGTGCTGAGATTTTGGAATCTTGTTTTAAATCATGGTTTTTAAGCGAAATCATTTACAATATTTTCAAAGTGTCGCATTTCTGGAAAAATTATAATTCTTACGGACACTATTTAAAGACTTAGATTCGAACATTAAAATCTATTTTTTCTGGTTCTGTATCACCAAACTGGCTAAAATTTCAAAATCGTGGTTTGATTCATTATCTTAAGCGAAATCAATAAAAATATTTGCCAAAAGTAGCATTTCTAGAAAAATCATCAGGCTTACGCGCACCATTTGAAGACTTGGGTTCGAACTAAAAATTCCATTTTTTCTTGTTCTATGGCGCCGAACGGACTGAAATTTTCAAAAACTGGTTATAATCATGGTCTCAAGCGGAATCAATAATAATATATGTGAAAAAGAGCATTTCTAGAAAAATCATCACGCTTACAGGGATTCGAAATTAAAATGCCATTTTATCTGGTTCTATGGCGCCGAACGGGCTGAAATTTTAAAAAAGTGGTTAAAATCATTGCCTCAAGCGTAATGAATTAAAATATTTGCAAAAAGTAGCATTTCTAGAAAATTCATCAGATTTACGGGCACCATTTGAAGAATTGGGTTCGATTTTTTAAACCGTTTTTTTCTGGTTCCAAGGCGGTGAACGTGCTGAGATTTTGGAATCGTGTTTTAAATCATGGTTTTTAAGCGAAATCATTTACAATATTTTCAAAGTGTCGCGTTTCTGGAAAAATTATAATTCTTACGGACACTATTTAAAGACTTAGATTCGAACATTAAAATCAATTTTTTCTGGTTCTGTATGACCAAACTGGCTAAAATTTCAAAATCGTGGTTTGATTCATAATCTTAAGCGAAATCAATAAAAATATTTTCCAAAAGTAGCATTTCTAGAAAAATCATCAGGCTTACGGGCACCATTTGAAGACTTGGGTTCGAACTTAATGTGGTGATCTGCCGTGTCGATCACTCAGATAAGATGTAAATAATAGTCGTTTGGATACTCCATACTATTTGGTTTATTTAGTGTTATTACTAATGTACAGTATTCGAGATGTTGTTGTTAAGAGAGGACGAGTTACAACAGACACGCCTTTTTATACGTCTCGGTCATGCTGTCTCACTCAGATATGCCTGTCTCTTTCATACCGACAGACATACGTTCACCACATCCCTCCACACTTAAATCAGCAGACAGTAACACAACATGATTATCATAATAATAATTATAAAACATACATACACATATTTAATTATTATTTTACAACATTTTCTTTTTTATTTATAACCATGTTGATTCGGAGAGTTGACTGCTGCTTATTTTGATTTCTCTGTCCTTGGTCGAAGGCGCTCCTTCCAGTTCCCCGACGTTGACGCCACGGGTTCACTGGAGCTGGAAGGAAAAAGAGGGTCACCCGTTAGATTGTCATCCGAAACAAAGTCGGAGACATCGTACTCATCGAACGATAGCCTCCTCGTCTCAGACTCAGGGATTAAAATACTAGGGTTCTTTTCCCATGATACACACAGTTTGGATAATTGATCAAAATGTCTTTTCCAGTACATGATTTTATCATTCAATTTAACCTCAATTAAATATAGTTTATTTCCCAAACGTTTATGTACTTTCCCTGGTACCCACTTATCATTGTTTTGGTCTCTAAAATCCCTAACCATAACTTTCTGATTAATCTTAAAATTCGTAGATACTTTGTTATTCCTTCTATAATAGAATTTCTGATTTTCCTGACATTTTGACATTTTCATTTTGGTATCTTTATCAATCACATTTTCCTTTACCTTCCCCCCTCTAGGTATAAAATTATTCAAATTTGACCTTAACCTTCTACCAAACATTACAACTGCTGGCTCTAACCCTGTTGTACAGTGTGGTGCATTCCTATAATCTATGAGAAAACATTCTAACTTCTCATTATAACCTGACTGAAATTTTTTTTCTAACAATATTTTCTTTAAAAAATTTTTACACGTTTTGACTGCATTCTCTGCCAATCCATTTGATTGAGGATGATTTATAGGTGTTGTTAAATGTTTAATGCCATTTCTCTCGCAAAACTGTTTAAAGTCTGCTGACATGAATGCTGCTCCATTATCAGAAACTAAGGTTTGTACACTACCGAAATAACTGAATAATCTCTTTAAGATTTTAATGGTATTATCTGAGTTAGGTGAATTTACTTCCACGCAATCCAACCATTTTGAGGTTGAATCTATGATTACCAAAAAATATTTATTTCCGATAGGCCCTACGTAATCTATATGAACCCTACTCCAAATTTCTTCCGTTATCGGCCATGGAGTTAACTCACTCTTGGGTTGTGATGGTTGAATTTCCGCACAAATTCTGCACTCTCTAACTAAAAATTCAATTTGACTGTCAATCCCTGGCCACCAAAAATAGCCTCTAGCTAGCCCTTTCATCTTGGCAATCCCTAGATGAGATCTATGCAATAAGCTTAATATCTTATCCCTTAAACTTATTGGAATTACTAACCTATGGTTCCAGAAAATACAATCATCAATTATTGATAAATCGTTCCTTTTTATCCAATAAATCCATTTGCAATCATCCTTATTGACTTTATTTGGCCACCCTGTTCTAAGATAATTTTTTATCTCTAATAATAATTTATCCGTATTAGATTCTGCTTTAACTTCCTCAACATCTATTGGCATCTCGCTATTATTTTTGAATAAACACAAAATTCTTGAATCAAAGTTATTATTTTCCTCAACAGGATCTCCTACAGGTACGCGAGATAAGTAATCCGAACAATTTAATGTTGATTTTACGTATTGAACTTTATAATTGAAAGATGAGAGAATTACACCATAACGTTGTAATCTATTACAAGTTAAAACAGGAATTCCTTTTTTTTCACCAAAAATTCTACATAAAGGTTCATTATCTATTTCTAGAATGAATTCCCTTCCGTAAATGTACTCGAAAAACTTCTTAAAAGCAAACACAATTGCACAAGCCTCGAGGTCTAAAATTGAATATTTCTTTTCCGCTTCTGTCAGTTTACGAGAAACAAAAGAAATAGGTCTTTGTAAATTATTTTCATACACATGTAACAATGTTGCACCCAAACCTTTCGTTGAGGCGTCCGTAACTACCTTCAAAGTAACATTTGGATCGTAATGTGCTAACACTCGATTATCACATAAAATTAATTTTATTTTATTAAAAACTTTTACGCAATCTTGATTAAAATCAAAATTCGTATTTTTTTTCAATAATTTGTGCAAAGGATCTAATAACATAGACATATTTGGCACAAAAGATCGGTAAAAATTTACCATTCCTAAAAAACTGCGTAGCTCTGATAAATCTTTTGGTTGCGCGACTTTACTAATTGCGTTCGTTTTATCTTCCATAGGTTTAATCCCTTCCTTCGAGATTTCAAACCCTAAGAAACATACCGATGAAGCGTTAAAATTGCACTTTTGAATATTTACGCACAAACCGCAATCTTTTAACCTATTAAGAACTGCATTTAAATTAGCATTATGTTCCTCTATCGTTTCTCCTGTAACCATAATATCATCCAGGAAAACCGCTGTTTTCTTCAAACCTTGTAGACATGAAGCTATAGTTCTACAAAATATTGCCGGTGCACTGTTAATCCCAAACACTAGCCTAGTGAATTTAAATAATCCTAAATGTGTAGAAATCGTAGTATATTCCATACTTTCTTCGTCTAGTTCCAACTGTAAATAAGCTTGACGTAAATCAATTTTTGAAAATATTATTCCGCCCGAAATTTGTGATAATAAAACTTCTATCTTCGGCATGGGATATTTGTCAACAATCAATTGTGGGTTCACAGTACATTTATAATCCCCGCAAATTCTAATGCTTCCATCGCTTTTAACTACGGGCACGATAGGAGATGCAAACTTGCTATAACTAATCGGAACTAAAATTCCCTCTTCCTGTAAACGGTTCAATTCCGTTTCAACTTTCGCTTTCAAAGCGAAAGGAATACTTCTCGGATTGCAGAATTTCGGTTCTGCATTTTCTTTCAATTTTAAATGAACTTTAAATTTATTGAATCTACCTAGTTTACTTGAAAATACCTCCGGATATTTACGCACTAACGTATCGACACTATTATTGTTTACGTCGTGAATATTATGCGTGAGTATTTCACTTTTCAACTGTGAAGAAACCGTCTCGAAACCCGTAAAACCAATGTTAAATTCTTTTACGAAGTCTCTACCTAGCACAGTGGTTGAACCATCCTTTACAACACAAAATTCCATTATTTTAGTAATACCATTGAAATTAATTGACAAAATTAAACATCCAAGTAACTGTAACTTACAATTATTGTAACCCTTCAGGGTTAAATTCTTCGGCTTCAATTGTACATCTTTAAAATGTTCCCAATAATCTTTATCCGATAGGATCGATATTCCTGCACCCGTGTCAAATAATCCTTTTATGATGATACCGTTATTAACTTTTAACGATAAATAAATGGGATCGGTATTACTTGTTAACCTTGAATTTATTTCACTTGAATTCACAAACACAGATGAAACTTCCTCCCGTTTTTTTTCGCGACAATTTTTACTAAAATGTCCCTTGTTTTTGCAATTAAAACACGTCACGTTTTTTAATCTACAATTACTGGAATCATGATTATTTAAATTACAATATTTGCACTTCAACTGTTGTATACGTTCTACTGATTTCTTTCTGGGAATTGTAACATTTTTGTCTTTCGCCCGCGCCGGTGAAGTAGAATAATTCCTACCTGCACTACTATTAAAATTTTTCTTACTTCTAGAAATGAGCCCGACACTCTCGGATTTAATACACGTAATATTTTTATGAAATGAATCCATTCCCGATGCGCACTCTAATGTACTTTTTAAAGTCAGCTTCTCTGCATCTAAAAACATTTTTTCTTTAATACGACCTTCTAATAAACCAGTCACAAAAATATCTTTTAAGTTTTCTTCCAGTCTGCTTTCAAATTTGCAGAATCTTGTTAGACAACGTAACCTAGCTATATAATCATTTATAGATTCCCCAACTTTTTGTTTCGCCGCAAAAAAATTTCCACGTTCCTTAAACACATTCTTTGAAACACCAATGTGGTTTCCTAATAACAAAAATATATTTTCAACCGATAATTCTGTTATTTTTTTTGGAAAACATAAATCTATCAGTAGATTAATCGTGTCTGTGTGTAGGTGGGATATTAAAACCGCCCTCTTTTTATCCTCGGATTTAAATTTGTCATCATTGACGAGGATCAACTGCTCAAACTGTAGCACGAACGTCTCCAGCCCGTCCCTAAGGTGACAAAACCTGGGTAAACCCACTCCCTCCATTTCCACACAGATTACCAATAATCAGAAAAAACAACAACAAACAGCACTCAACTCACGAATCTGATGATTGATGCTGCCGCCGATCGCCGCCCTTCCGCGTCCGACCGTCTTCTGGCTCCGTCCGGATTCCTGGTCGTCCTTCTCGTCCGGTCACCACCGCCACGCCTTCCCGTGTCGGGTCCCCGTACAAGCTGCCTGGATCCGTTTTTCATCCGGTTTCTCGGCTGCTGATTCCTTGAGCTCAGCGCCTTGAATCTCCTCACCAGTTCCTTGCCTTGATGCTCCTTCAATGTCCGATACTGTCCGTGAAGCTGCCCCCAAATTATTTTATTTTTTATGCGACAATAATCCCTTCCGCGGTGCTCGGTGGGATTATAACCAAACTATGGTTCTTTCAGCTGCGCCTACTGTGGTTCTTCCTCCAGGAAGAATTTAATGGCTGATCAGCTTCCTTTTTCGGCTGCTCCAACTGTAGTTCTTCCTCCAGGAAGAATTTAATAGCTGTTCAGATTCCTTTTTCGGCTGCTCCAACTGTAGTTCTTTCAGCTGCGGCTACGGTTCTTCCTCCAGGAAGAATTTTGCGGCCGTTCAGCTTCCTTTTTCGGCTGCGCCAACTGTGGTGATCTGCCGTGTCGATCACTCAGATAAGATGTAAATAATAGTCGTTTGGATACTCCATACTATTTGGTTTATTTAGTGTTATTACTAATGTACAGTATTCGAGATGTTGTTGTTAAGAGAGGACGAGTTACAACAGACACGCCTTTTTATACGTCTCGGTCATGCTGTCTCACTCAGATATGCCTGTCTCTTTCATACCGACAGACATACGTTCACCACACTTAAAATGCCATTTTTTCTGGTTCTATGGCGGCGAACGGGATGAAATTTTGGAAAACTGGTTTGAATCATGGTCTCAAGCGGAATCAATAAAAATATTTGCAAAAATTAGCATTTCTAGAAAATTCATCAGATTAACGCGCACCATTTGAAAACTTGGGTTCGATTTTTTAAAACGTCTTTTTCTGGTTCCAAGGAGCTCAACGGGGTGAAAATTAGGATTCTTGGTTAAAATTATGATTTCAATCGAAATCATTTACAATATTTTCAAAAAGTCGCGTTTCTAGTAAAATCATAATTCTTACGGACACTATTTAAAGACTTAGGTTCGAACATTAAAATCTATTTTTTCTGGTTCTATGGCGCTGAACGGGCTGAAATTTTGGAAAACTGGTTTGAATCATGGTCTCAAGCGGAATCAATAAAAATATTTACAAAAAGTAGCATTTCTAGACAAATCATCAGGCTAACGGGCACTATTTGAAGACTTGGGTTCGATTTTTTAAACCGTTTTTTTCTGGTTCCAAGGCGGTGAACGTGCTGAGATTTTGGAATCGTGTTTTAAATCATGGTTTTTAAGCGAAATCATTTACAATATTTTCAAAGTGTCGCGTTTCTGGAAAAATTATAATTCTTACGGAAACTATTTAAAGACTTAGATTCGAACATTAAAATCTATTTTTTCTGGTTCTGTATGACCAAACTGGCTAAAATTTCAAAATCGTGGTTTGATTCATAATCTTAAGCGAAATCAATAAAAATAATTGCCAAAAGTAGCATTTCTAGAAATATCACCAGGCTTACGGGCACCATTTGAAGACTTGGGTTCGAACATAAAATGCCAATTTTTCTTGTTCTATGGCGCCGAACGGGCCGAAATTTTCGAAAACTGGTTATAATCATGGTCTCAAGCGGAATCAATAATAATATATGTAAAAATGAGCATTTCCAGAAAAATCATCAGAATTACGGGCACCATTTGAAGACTTGGGTTCGAACTTAAAATGCCATTTTTTCTGGTTCTATGGCGCCGAACGGGCTGAAATTTTGAAAAAGTGGTTAAAATTATGGTCTCAAGCGGAATCAATAAAAATATTTGCAAAAAGTAGCATTTCTAGAAAATTCATCAGATTTACGGTCACCATTTGAAGACTTGGGTTCGATTTTTTAAACCGTTTTTTTCTGGTTCCAAGGAGCTCAACGGGGTGAAAATTTGGATTCTTGGTTAAAATTATGGTTTCAAGCGAAATCATTTACAATATTTTCAAAAAGTCGCGTTTCTAGTAATATCATAATTCTTACAGACACTATTTAAAGACTTAGATTCGAACATTAAAATCTATTTTTTCTGGTTCTGTATGACCAAACTGGCTAAAATTTCAAAAACGTGGTTTGATTCATAATCTTAAGCGAAATCAATAAAAATATTTGCCAAAAGTAGCATTTCTAGAAAAATCATCAGGCTTACGGGCACCATTTGAAGACTTGGGTTCGAACTAAAAATTCCATTTTTTCTTGTTCTATGGCGCCGAACGGACTGAAATTTTCGAAAACTGGTTATAATCATGGTCTCAAGCGGAATCAATAATAATATATGTGAAAAAGAGCATTTCTAGAAAAATCATCACGCTTACGGGGATTCGAAATTAAAATGCCATTTTATCTGGTTCTATGGCGCCGAACGGGCTGAAATTTTGAAAAAGTGGTTAAAATCATTGCCTCAAGCGTAATCAATTAAAATATTTGCAAAAAGTAGCATTTCTAGAAAATTCATCAGATTTACGGGCCCCATTTGAAGACTTGTGTTCGATTTTTTAAACCGTTTTTTTCTGGTTCCAAGGCGGTGAACGTGCTGAGATTTTGGAATCGTGTTTTAAATCATGGTTTTTAAGCGAAATCATTTACAATATTTTCAAAGTGTCGCGTTTCTGGAAAAATTATAATTCTTACGGACACTATTTAAAGACTTAGATTCGAACATTAAAATCTATTTTTTCTGGTTCTGTATGACCAAACTGGCTAAAATTTCAAAATCGTGGTTTGATTCATAATCTTAAGCGAAATCAATAAAAATATTTGCCAAAAGTAGCATTTCTAGAAAAATCATCAGGCTTACGGGCACCATTTGAAGACTTGGGTTCGAACTTAAAATTCCATTTTTTCTTGTTCTATGTCGCCGAACGGACTGAAATTTTCGAAAACTGGTTATAATCATGGTCTCAAGCGGAATCAATAATAATATATGTGAATAAGAATATTTCTAGAAAAATCATCACGATTACGGGGATTCAAAATTAAAATGCCAATTTTTCTTGTTCTATGGCGCCGAACGGGCCGAAATTTTCGAAAACTGGTTATAATCATGGTCTCAAGCGGAATCAATAATAATATATGTAAAAATGAGCATTTCCAGAAAAATCATCAGAATTACGGGCACCATTTGAAGACTTGGGTTCGAACTTAAAATGCCATTTTTTCTGGTTCTATGGCGCCGAACGGGCTGAAATTTTGAAAAAGTGGTTAAAATTATGGTCTCAAGCGGAATCAATAAAAATATTTGCAAAAAGTAGCATTTCTAGAAAATTCATCAGATTTACGGTCACCATTTGAAGACTTGGGTTCGATTTTTTAAACCGTTTTTTTCTGGTTCCAAGGAGCTCAACGGGGTGAAAATTTGGATTCTTGGTTAAAATTATGGTTTCAAGCGAAATCATTTACAATATTTTCAAAAAGTCGCGTTTCTAGTAAAATCATAATTCTTACAGACACTATTTAAAGACTTAGATTCGAACATTAAAATCTATTTTTTCTGGTTCTGTATGACCAAACTGGCTAAAATTTCAAAATCGTGGTTTGATTCATAATCTTAAGCGAAATCAATAAAAATATTTGCCAAAAGTAGCATTTCTAGAAAAATCATCAGGCTTACGGGCACCATTTGAAGACTTGGGTTCGAACTTAAAATTCCATTTTTTCTTGTTCTATGTCGCCGAACGGACTGAAATTTTCGAAAACTGGTTATAATCATGGTCTCAAGCGGAATCAATAATAATATATGTGAATAAGAATATTTCTAGAAAAATCATCACGATTACGGGGATGCAAAATTAAAATGCCAATTTTTCTTGTTCTATGGCGCCGAACGGGCCGAAATTTTCGAAAACTGGTTATAATCATGGTCTCAAGCGGAATCAATAATAATATATGTAATAATGAGCATTTCCAGAAAAATCATCAGAATTACGGGCACCATTTGAAGACTTGGGTTCGAACTTAAAATGCCATTTTTTCTGGTTCTATGGCGCCGAACGGGCTGAAATTTTGAAAAAGTGGTAAAAATTATGGTCTCAAGCGGAATCAATAAAAATATTTGCAAAAAGTAGCATTTCTAGAAAATTCATCAGATTTACGGGCACCATTTGAAGACTTGGGTTCGATTTTTTAAACCGTTTTTTTCTGGTTCCAAGGCGGTGAACGTGCTGAGATTTTGGAATCGTGTTTTAAATCAGGTTTTTTAAGCGAAATCATTTACAATATTTTCAAAGTGTCGCGTTTCTGGAAAAATTATAATTCTTACGGACACTATTTAAAGACTTAGATTCGAACATTAAAATCTATTTTTTCTGGTTCTGTATGACCAAACTGGCTAAAATTTCAAAAACGTGGTTTGATTCATAATCTTAAGCGAAATCAATAAAAATATTTGCCAAAAGTAGCATTTCTAGAAAAATCATCAGGCTTACTTGAAGACTTGGGTTCGAACTAAAAATTCCATTTTTTCTTGTTCTATGGCGCCGAACGGACTGAAATTTTCGAAAACTGGTTATAATCATGGTCTCAAGCGGAATCAATAATAATATATGTGAAAAAGAGCATTTCTAGAAAAATCATCACGCTTACGGGGATTCGAAATTAAAATGCCATTTTATCTGGTTCTATGGCGCCGAACGGGCTGAAATTTTGAAAAAGTGGTTAAAATCATTGCCTCAAGCGTAATCAATTAAAATATTTGCAAAAAGTAGCATTTCTAGAAAATTCATCAGATTTACGGGCACCATTTGAAGACTTGGGTTCGATTTTTTAAACCGTTTTTTTCTGGTTCCAAGGCGGTGAACGTGCTGAGATTTTGGAATCGTGTTTTAAATCATGCTTTTTAAGCGAAATCATTTACAATATTTTCAAAGTGTCGCGTTTCTGGAAAAATTATAATTCTTACGGACACTATTTAAAGACTTAGATTCGAACATTAAAATCAATTTTTTCTGGTTCTGTATGACCAAACTGGCTAAAATTTCAAAATCGTGGTTTGATTCATAATCTTAAGCGAAATCAATAAAAATATTTTCCAAAAGTAGCATTTCTAGAAAAATCATCAGGCTTACGGGCACCATTTGAAGACTTGGGTTCGAACTTAAAATTCCATTTTTTCTTGTTCTATGTCGCCGAACGGACTGAAATTTTCGAAAACTGGTTATAATCATGGTCTCAAGCGGAATCAATAATTATATATGTGAATAAGAATATTTCTAGAAAAATCATCACGATTACGGGGATTCAAAATTAAAATGCCAATTTTTCTTGTTCTATGGCGCCGAACGGGCCGAAATTTTCGAAAACTGGTTATAATCATGGTCTCAAGCGGAATCAATAATAATATATGTAAAAATGAGCATTTCCAGAAAAATCATCAGAATTACGGGCACCATTTGAAGACTTGGGTTCGAACTTAAAATGCCATTTTTTCTGGTTCTATGGCGCCGAACGGGCTGAAATTTTGAAAAAGTGGTAAATATTATGGTCTCAAGCGGTATCAATAAAAAATATTTGCAAAAAGTAGCATTTCTAGAAAATTCATCAGATTTACGGTCACCATTTGAAGACTTGGGTTCGATTTTTTAAACCGTTTTTTTCTGGTTCCAAGGAGCTCAACGGGGTGAAAATTTGGATTCTTGGTTAAAATTATGGTTTCAAGCGAAATCATTTACAATATTTTCAAAAAGTCGCGTTTCTAGTAAAATCATAATTCTTACGGACACTATTTAAAGACTTAGATTTGAACATTAAAATCTATTTTTTCTGGTTCTGTATGACCAAACTGGCTAAACTTTCAAAAACGTGGTTTGATTCATAATCTTAAGCGAAATCAATAAAAATATTTGCCAAAAGTAGCATTTCTAGAAAAATCATCAGGCTTACTTGAAGACTTGGGTTCGAACTAAAAATTCCATTTATTCTTGTTCTATGGCGCCGAACGGACTGAAATTTTCGAAAACTGGTTATAATCATGGTCTCAAGCGGAATCAATAATTATATATGTGAATAAGAATATTTCTAGAAAAATCATCACGATTACGGGGATTCAAAATTAAAATGCCAATTTTTCTTCTTCTATGGCGCCGAACGGGCCGAAATTTTCGAAAACTGGTTATAATCATGGTCTCAAGCGGAATCAATAATAATATATGTAAAAATGAGCATTTCCAGAAAAATCATCAGAATTACGGGCACCATTTGAAGACTTGGGTTCGAACTTAAAATGCCATTTTTTCTGGTTCTATGGCGCCGAACGGGCTGAAATTTTGAAAAAGTGGTAAAAATTATGGTCTCAAGCGGAATCAATTAAAAATATTTGCAAAAAGTAGCATTTCTAGAAAATTCATCAGATTTACGGTCACCATTTGAAGACTTGGGTTCGATTTTTTAAACCGTTTTTTTCTGGTTCCAAGGAGCTCAACGCGGTGAAAATTTGGATTCTTGGTTAAAATTATGGTTTCAAGCGAAATCATTTACAATATTTTCAAAAAGTCGCGTTTCTAGTAAAATCATAATTCTTACGGACACTATTTAAAGACTTAGATTTGAACATTAAAATCTATTTTTTCTGGTTTTGTATGACCAAATTGGCTAAAATTTCAAAAACGTGGTTTGATTCATAATCTTAAGCGAAATCAATAAAAATATTTGCCAAAAGTAGCATTTCTAGAAAAATCATCAGGCTTACGGGCACCATTTGAAGACTTGGGTTCGAACTAAAAATTCCATTTTTTCTTGTTCTATGGCGCCGAACGGACTGAAATTTTCGAAAACTGGTTATAATCATGGTCTCAAGCGGAATCAATAATAATATATGTGAAAAAGAGCATTTCTAGAAAAATCATCACGCTTACGGGGATTCGAAATTAAAATGCCATTTTATCTGGTTCTATGGCGCCGAACGGGCTGAAATTTTGAAAAAGTGGTTAAAATCATTGCCTCAAGCGTAATCAATTAAAATATTTGCAAAAAGTAGCATTTCTAGAAAATTCATCAGATTTACGGGCACCATTTGAAGACTTGGGTTCGAGTTTTTAAACCGTTTTTTCTGGTTCCAAGGCGGTGAACGTGCTGAGATTTTGGAATCGTGTTTTAAATCATGGTTTTTAAGCGAAATCATTTACAATATTTTCAAAGTGTCGCGTTTCTGGAAAAATTATAATTCTTACGGACACTATTTAAAGACTTAGATTCGAACATTAAAATCTATTTTTTCTGGTTCTGTATGACCAAACTGGCTAAAATTTCAAAATCGTGGTTTGATTCATAATCTTAAGCGAAATCAATAAAAATATTTGCCAAAAGTAGCATTTCTAGAAAAATCATCAGGCTTACGGGCACCATTTGAAGACTTGGGTTCGAACTTAAAATTCCATTTTTTCTTGTTCTATGTCGCCGAACGGACTGAAATTTTCGAAAACTGGTTATAATCATGGTCTCAAGCGGAATCAATAATAATATATGTGAATAAGAATATTTCTAGAAAAATCATCACGATTACGGGGATTCAAAATTAAAATGCCAATTTTTCTTGTTCTATGGCGCCGAACGGGCCGAAATTTTCGAAAACTTGTTATAATCATGGTCTCAAGCGGAATCAATAATAATATATGTAAAAATGAGCATTTCCAGAAAAATCATCAGAATTACGGGCACCATTTGAAGACTTGGGTTCGAACTTAAAATGCCATTTTTTCTGGTTCTATGGCGCCGAACGGGCTGAAATTTTGAAAAAGTGGTAAAAATTATGGTCTCAAGCGGAATCAATAAAAATATTTGCAAAAAGTAGCATTTCTAGAAAATTCATCAGATTTACGGTCACCATTTGAAGACTTGGGTTCGATTTTTTAAACCGTTTTTTTCTGGTTCCAAGGAGCTCAACGGGGTGAAAATTTGGATTCTTGGTTAAAATTATGGTTTCAAGCGAAATCATTTACAATATTTTCAAAAAGTCGCGTTTCTGGAAAAATCATAATTCTTACGCACACTATTTAAAGACTTAGGTTCGAACATTAAAATCTATTTTTTCTGGTTCTGTCTGACCAAACTGGCTACAATTTCGGATTCGTGGTTTGATTCATAATCTTAAGCGAAATCAATAAAAATATTTGCCAAAAGTAGCATTTCTAGAAAAATCATCAGGCTTATGGGCACCATTTGAAGACTTGGGTTCGAACTTAAAATTCCATTTTTTCTTGTTCTATGGCGCCGAACGGGCCGAAATTTTCGAAAACTGGTTATAATCACGTTTTCAAGCGTAATCAATAATAATACCTATATGTAAAAAAGAGCATTTCTAGAAAAATCATTAGGCTTACGGGGGTTCGAACTTAAAATGCCATTTTTTCTGGTTCTAGGGCGCCGAACCGGCTGAAATTTTGGAAAACTAGTTTGAATCATGGTCTCAAGCGGAATCAATAAAAATATTTCCAAAAAGTAGCATTTCTAGAAAAATCATCAGGCTTACGGGCACCATTTGAAGACTTGGGTTCGAACTTAAAATGCCATTTTTTCTGGTTCTATTGCGCCGGACGGGCTGAAATTTTGAAAAAAAGGTTAAAATCATGGTCTCAAGCGGAATCAATATAAAATATTTAGAAAAAGTAGCATTTCTAGAAAATTCATCGAATTTACGGGCACCATTTAAAAACTTGGGTTCGATTTTTTAAACCGTTTTTTTCTGGTTCCAAGAGGCTCAACGGGGACAAAATTAGGATTCTTGGTTAAAATTATGGTTTCAAGCGAAATCATTTACAATATTTTCAAAAAGTAGCGTTTCTGGAAAAATGATAATTCTTACGGACACTATCTTAAGACTTAGGTTCGAACATTAAAATCTATTTTTTCTGGTTCTGTATGACCAAACTGGCTGAGATTTTGGAATCGTGGTTTGATTCATAATCTTAAGCGAAATCAATTATAATATTTGCAAAAAGTAGCAATTCTAGAAAAATCATCAGGCTTACGGGCACCATTTGAAGTCTTGGGTTCGAACTTAAAATTCCATTTTTTCTTGTTATATGGCGCCGAACGGGCTGAAATTTTGGAAAACTGGTTGAAATCATGGTCTTAATTGGAATAAATAAAAATATTTGCAAAAAGTATCATTTCTAGAAAAATCATCAGGCTTACGGGCACTATTTGAAGACTTAGGTTCGAACATTAAAATCTATTTTTTCTGGTTCTGTCTGACCAAACTGGCTACAATTTCGGATTCGTGGTTTGATTCATAATCATAAACGAAATCAATAAAAATATTTGCAAAAAGTAGCACTTCTAGAAAAATTATCAGGCTTACGGGCACCATTTGAAGACTTGGGTTCGAACATAAAATGCCAATTTTTCTTGTTCTTTGGCGCCGAACGGGCCGAAATTTGCGAAAACTGGTTATAATCATGGTCTCAAGCGGAATCAATAATAATATATGTAAAAAAGAGCATTTCTAGAAAAATCATCAGACTTACGGGCACCATTTGAAGATTTGGGTTCGAACTTAAAATGCCATTTTTTCTGGTTCTATGGCGCCGAACGGGCTGAAATTTTTAAAAAGTGGTTAAAATCATGGTCTTCAAGCGGAATCAATAAAAATATTTGCAAAAAGTAGCATTTCTAGAAAATTCATCCGATTAACGGGCACCATTTGAAAACTTGGGTTCGATTTTTTAAACCGTTTTTTTCTGGTTCCAGGAGGCTCAACGGGGTGAAAATTAGGATTCTTGGTTAAAATTATGGTTTCAAGCAAAATCATTTTACAATATTTTCAAAAAGTCGCGTTTCTGGAAAAATCATAATTCTTACGCACACTATTTAAAGACTTAGGTTCGAACATTAAAATCTATTTTTTCTGGTTCTGTCTGACCAAACTGGCTAAATTTCGGAATCGTGGTTTGATTCATAATCTTAAGCGAAATCAATAAAAATATTTGCCAAAAGTAGCATTTCTAGAAAAATCATCAGGCTTACGGGCACCATTTGAAGACTTGGGTTCGAACTTAAAATTCCATTTTTTCTTGTTCTATGGCGCCGAACGGACTGAAATTTTCGAAAACTGGTTATAATCATGGTCCTCAAGCGGAATCAATAATAATATATGTGAAAAAGTGCATTTCTAGAAAAATCATCACGCTTACGGGGATTCGAAATTAAAATGCCATTTTATCTGGTTCTATGGCGCCGAACGGGCTGAAATTTTGAAAAAGTGGTTAAAATCATTGCCTCAAGCGTAATCAATTAAAATATTTGCAAAAAGTAGCATTTCTAGAAAATTCATCAGATTTACGGGCACCATTTGAAGACTTGGGTTCGATTTTTTAAACCGTTTTTTTCTGGTTCCAAGGCGGTGAACGTGCTGAGATTTTGGAATCGTGTTTTAAATCATGGTTTTTAAGCGAAATCATTTACAATATTTTCAAAAAGTCGCGTTTATGGAAAAATCATAATTCTTACGGACACTATTTAAAGACTTGGTTCGAACATGAAAATCTATTTTTCTGGTTCTGTCTGACCAAACTGGCTAACATTTCGGAATCGTGGTTTGATTCATAATCTTAAGCAAAATCATTAAAAATATTTGCAAAAAGTAGCATTTCTAGAAAAATCATCAGGCTTACGGGCACCATTTGAAGACTTGGGTTCGAACTTAAAATCCATTATTTCTTGTTCTTTGGCGCCGAACGGGCCGAAATTTTCTAAAACTGGTTAATCATGGTCTCAAGCGGAATCCATAATAATATATGTAAAAAAAAGCATTTCTAGAAAAATCATCAGGCTTACGGGCACCATTTGAAGACTTGGGTTCGAACTTAAAATTCCATTTTTTCTTGTTCCTATGTCGCCGAACGGACTGAAATTTTCGAAAACTGGTTATAATCATGGTCTCAAGCGGAATCAATAATTATATATGTGAATAAGAATATTTCTAGAAAAATCATCACGATTACGGGGATTCAAAATTAAAATGCCAATTTTTCTTGTTCTATGGCGCCGAACGGGCCGAAATTTTCGAAAACTGGTTATAATCATGGTCTCAAGCGGAATCAATAATAATATATGTAAAAATGAGCATTTCCAGAAAAATCATCAGAATTACGGGCACCATTTGAAGACTTGGGTTCGAACTTAAAATGCCATTTTTTTCTGGTTCTATGGCGCCGAACGGGCTGAAATTTGAAAAAGTGGTAAAAATATGGTCTCAAGCGGAATCAATAAAAATATTTGCAAAAAGTAGCATTTCTAGAAAATTCATCAGATTTACGGTCACCATTTGAAGGCTTGGGTTCGATTTTTTAAACCGTTTTTTTCTGGTTCCAAGGAGCTCACGGGGTGAAAATTTGGATTCTTGGTTAAAATTATGGTTTCAAGCGAAATCATTTACAATATTTTCAAAAAGTCGCGTTTCTAGTAAAATCATAATTCTTACGGACACTATTTAAAGACTTAGATTTGAACAGTTAAAATCTATTTTTTCAGGTTCTGTATGACCAAACTGGCTAAAATTTCAAAAACGTGGTTTGATTCATAATCTTAAGCGAAATCAATAAAAATATTTGCCCAAAAGTAGCATTCTAGAAAAATCATCAGGCTTACGGGCACCATTTGAAGACTTGAGTTCGAACTAAAAATTCCATTTTTTCTTGTTCTATGGCGCCGAACGGACTGAAATTTTCGAAAACTGGTTATAATCATGGTCTCAAGCGGAATCAATAATAATATATGTGAAAAAGAGCATTTCTAGAAAAATCATCACGCTTACGGGGATTCGAAATTAAAATGCCATTTTATCTGGTTCTATGGCGCCGAACGGGCTGAAATTTTGAAAAAGTGGTTAAAATCATTGCCTCAAGCGTAATCAATTAAAATATTTGCAAAAAGTAGCATTTCTAGAAAATTCATCAGATTTACGGGCACCATTTGAAGACTTGGGTTCGATTTTTTAAACCGCTTTTTTCTGGTTCCAAGGCGGTGAATGTGCTGAGATTTTGGAATCGTGTTTTAAATCATGGTTTTTAAGCGAAATCATTTACAATATTTTCAAAGTGTCGCGTTTCTGGAAAAATTATAATTCTTACGGACACTATTTAAAGACTTAGATTCGAACATTAAAATCTATTTTTTCTGGTTCTGTATGACCAAACTGGCTAAAATTTCAAAATCGTGGTTTGATTCATAATCTTAAGCGAAATCAATAAAAATATTTGCCAAAAGTAGCATTTCTAGAAAAATCATCAGGCATACGGGCACCATTTGAAGACTTGGGTTCGAACTTAAAATTCCATTTTTTCTTGTTCTATGTCGCCGAACGGACTGAAATTTTCGAAAACTGGTTATAATCATGGTCTCAAGCGGAATCAATAATAATATATGTGAATAAGAATATTTCTAGAAAATTCATCACGATTATGGGGATTCAAAATTAAAATGCCAATTTTTCTTGTTCTATGGCGCCGAACGGGCCGAAATTTTCGACAACTGGTTATAATCATGGTCTCAAGCGGAATCAATAATAATATATGTAAAAATGAGCATTTCCAGAAAAATCATCAGAATTACGGGCACCATTTGAAGACTTGGGTTCGAACTTAAAATGCCATTTTTTCTGGTTCTATGGCGCCGAACGGGCTGAAATTTTGAAAAAGTGGTAAAAATTATGGTCTCAAGCGGATCAATAAAAATATTTGCAAAAAGTAGCATTTCTAGAAAATTCATCAGATTTACGGTCACCATTTGAAGACTTGGGTTCGATTTTTTAAACCGTTTTTTTCTGGTTCCAAGGAGCTCAACGGGGTGAAAAATTTGGATTCTTGGTTAAAATTATGGTTTCAAGCGAAATCATTTACAATATTTTCAAAAAGTCGCGTTTCTGGAAAAATCATAATTCTTACGCACACTATTTAAAGACTTAGGTTCGAACATTAAAATCTATTTTTTCTGGTTCTGTCTGACCAAACTGGCTACAATTTCGGATTCGTGGTTTGATTCATAATCTTAAGCGAAATCAATAAAAATATTTGCCAAAAGTAGCATTTCTAGAAAAATCATCAGGCTTATGGGCACCATTTGAAGACTTGGGTTCGAACATAAATTCCATTTTTTCTTGTTCTATGGCGCCGAACGGGCCGAAATTTTCGAAAACTGGTTATAATCACGGTTTCAAGCGTAATCAATAATAATACCTATATGTAAAAAAGAGCATTTCTAAAAAAATCATTAGGCTTACGGGGGTTCGAACTTAAAATGCCATTTTTTCTGGTTCTAGGGCGCCGAACCGGCTGAAATTTTGGAAAACTAGTTTGAATCATGGTCTCAAGCGGAATCAATAAAAATATTTCCAAAAAGTAGCATTTCTAGAAAAATCATCAGGCTTACGGGCACCATTTGAAGACTTGGGTTCGAACTTAAAATGCCATTTTTTCTGGTTCTATGGCGCCGGACGGGCTGAAATTTTGAAAAAAAGGTTAAAATCATGGTCTCAAGCGGAATCAATATAAAATATTAGAAAAAGTAGCATTTCTAGAAAATTCATCGAATTTACGGGCACCATTTAAAAACTTGGGTTCGATTTTTTAAACCGTTTTTTTTCTGGTTCCAAGAGGCTCAACGGGGACAAAATTAGGATTCTTGGTTAAAATTATGGTTTTCAAGCGAATCATTTACAATATTTTCAAAAAGTAGCGTTTCTGGAAAAATGATAATTCTTACGGACACTATCTTAAGACTTAGGTTCGAACAATAAAATCTATTTTTTCTGGTTCTGTATGACCAAACTGGCTGAGATTTTGGAATCGTGGGTTTGATTCATAATCTTAAGCGAAATCAATTATAATATTTGCAAAAAGTAGCAATTCTAGAAAAATCATCAGGCTTACGGGCACCATTTGAAGTCTTGGGTTCGAACTTAAAATTCCATTTTTTCTTGTTATATGGCGCCGAACGGGCTGAAATTTTGGAAAACTGGTTGAAATCATGGTCTTAATTGGAATAAATAAAAATATTTGCAAAAAGTATCATTTCTAGAAAATCATCAGGCTTACGGGCACTATTTGAAGACTTAGGTTCGAACATTAAAATCTATTTTTTCTGGTTCTGTCTGACCAAACTGGCTACAATTTCGGATTCGTGGTTTGATTCATAATCATAAACGAAATCAATAAAAATATTTGCAAAAAGTAGCACTTCTAGAAAAATTATCAGGCTTACGGGCACCATTTGAAGACTTGGGTTCGAACTTAAAATGCCAATTTTCTTGTTCTTTGGCGCCGAACGGGCCGAAATTTTCGAAAACTGGTTATAATCATGGTCTCAAGCGGAATCAATAATAATATATGTAAAAAAGAGCATTTCTAGAAAAATCATCAGACTTACGGGCACCATTTGAAGATTTGGGTTCGAACTTAAAATGCCATTTTTTTCTGGTTCTATGGCGCCGAACGGGCTGAAATTTTTAAAAAGTGGTTAAAATCATGGTCTCAAGCGGAATCAATAAAAAATATTTGCAAAAAGTAGCATTTCTAGAAAATTCATCCGATTAACGGGCACCATTTGAAAACTTGGGTTCGATTTTTTTAAACCGTTTTTTTTCTGGTTCCAAGAGGCTCAACGGGGACAAAATTAGGATTCTTGGTTAAAATTATGGTTTCAAGCGAAATCATTTACAATATTTTCAAAAAGTAGCGTTTCTGGAAAAATGATAATTCTTACGGACACTATCTTAAGACTTAGGTTCGAACATTAAAATCTATTTTTTCTGGTTCTGTATGACCAAACTGGCTGAGATTTTGGAATCGTGGTTTGATTCATAATGTAAAGCGAAATCAATTATAATATTTGCAAAAAGTAGCAATTCTAGAAAATCATCAGGCTTACGGGCACCATTTGAAGTCTTGGGTTCGAACTTAAAATTCCATTTTTTCTTGTTATATGGCGCCGAACGGGCTGAAATTTTGGAAAACTGGTTGAAATCATGGTCTTAATTGGAATAAATAAAAATATTTGCAAAAGTATCATTTCTAGAAAAATCATCAGGCTTACGGGCACTATTTGAAGACTTAGGTTCGAACATTAAATCTATTTTTTCTGGTTCTGTCTGACCAAACTGGCTACATTTCGGATTCGTGGTTTGATTCATAATCATAAACGAAATCAATAAAAATATTTGCAAAAAGTAGCACTTCTAGAAAAATTAT
>JAIUSX010000268.1:0-49730 GCA_026573805.1 Hesperophylax magnus | reverse complement strand
TCGAACCCAAGTCTGAAATGAAGGTCCATATAAATTATGATTTTTTAAAAAATCCAACTTTATGGAGATTTTGTTACTGAATTCGATTTGTACCACGATTTTTACCACGTTTCCAAAATTCCAGCCCATTTGGTACCATAGAGCCTGAGAAAACTGCTTCCAAAGTTCGAACCCAAGTCTGAAATTAGCGTTCATAAGAATCATGATTTTTCTAAGAATCAAACTTTATGGAGATTTTGTGACTGAATTCGATTTGCAGCATGATTCTTATCACTGTTCCACAATTCTAGCCCATTAGGTACCATAGAGCCTGAGAAAACTGCTTCCAAAGTTCGAACCCAAGTCTGAAATGAAGGTCCATATAAATTATGATTTTTTAAAAATCCAACTTTATGGAGATTTTCTGACTGAATTCGATTTGTATCACGATTCTTACCAAGTTTCCAAAATTTCAGCCCATTTGGTACCATAAAGCCTGAGTAAACTGCTTCCAAAGTTCGAACGCAAGTCTGAAAGTAGCGTCCATAAAAATTATGATTTTTTTTAAAATCCTACTTTATATAGATTTTGTGACTGAATTTGATTTGTACCACGATTCTTACCACGTTTCCAAAATTTCAGCCCATTTGGTACCATAGAGCCTGAGAAAACTGCTTCCAAAGTTCGAACCCAAGTCTGAAATTAGCGTTCATAAGAATCATGATTTTTCTAAGAATCAAACTTTATGGAGATTTTGTGACTGAATTCGATTTGCAGCATGATTCTTATCACTGTTCCACAATTCTAGCCCATTAGGTACCATAGAGCCTGAGAAAACTGCTTCCAAAGTTCGAACCCAAGTCTGAAATGAAGGTCCATATAAATTATGATTTTTTTTTAAATCCAGCTTTATGGAGATTTTGTGACTGAATTCGATTTGTATCACGATTCTTACCAAGTTTCCAAAATTTCAGCCCATTTGGTACCATAGAGCCTGAGAAAACTGCTTCCAAAGTTCGAACCCAAGTCTGAAAGTAGCGTCCATAAAAATTATGATTTTTTTTTAAATCCAACTTTATATAGATTTTGTGACTGAATTAGATTTGTACTACGATTCTTACCACTTTTCCAAAGTTTCAGCCCATTTGGTACCATAGAGCCTGAGAAAACTGCTTCCAAAGTTCGAACCCAACTCTGAAATTAGCGTTCATAAGAATCATGATTTTTCTAAGAATCAAACTTTATGGAGATTTTGTGACTGAATTCGATTTGCAGCATGATTCTTATCACTGTTCCACAATTCTAGCCCATTAGGTACCATAGAGCCTGAGAAAACTGCTTCCAAAGTTCGAACCCAAGTCTGAAATGAAGGTCCATATAAATTATGATTTTTTTTTAAATCCAGCTTTATGGAGATTTTGTGACTGAATTCGATTTGTATCACGATTCTTACCAAGTTTCCAAAATTTCAGCCCATTTGGTACCATAGAGCCTGAGAAAACTGCTTCCAAAGTTCGAACCCAAGTCTGAAAGTAGCGTCCATAAAAATTATGATTTTTTTTTAAATCCAACTTTATATAGATTTTGTGACTGAATTAGATTTGTACTACGATTCTTACCACTTTTCCAAAGTTTCAGCCCATTTGGTACCATAGAGCCTGAGAAAACTGCTTCCAAAGTTCGAACCCAACTCTGAAATTAGCGTTCATAAGAATCATGATTTTTCTAAGAATCAAACTTTATGGAGATTTTGTGACTGAATTCGATTTGCAGCATGATTCATATCACTGTTCCACAATTCTAGCCCATTAGGTACCATAGAGCCTGAGAAAACTGCTTCCAAAGTTCGAACCCAAGTCTGAAATGAAGGTCCATATAAATTATGATTTTTTTTTTAAATCCAGCTTTATGGAGATTTTGTGACTGAATTCGATTTGTATCACGATTCTTACCAAGTTTCCAAAATTTCAGCCCATTTGGTACCATAGAGCCTGAGAAAACTGCTTCCAAAGTTCGAACCCAAGTCTGAAAGTAGCGTCCATAAAAATTATGATTTTTTTTTAAATCCAACTTTATATAGATTTTGTGACTGAATTAGATTTGTACTACGATTCTTACCACTTTTCCAAAGTTTCAGACCATTTGGTACCATAGAGCCTGAGAAAACTGCTTCCAAAGTTCGAACCCAACTCTGAAATTAGCGTTCATAAGAATCATGATTTTTCTAAGAATCAAACTTTATGGAGATTTTGTGACTGAATTCGATTTGCAGCATGATTCTTATCACTGTTCCACAATTCTAGCCCATTAGGTACCATAGAGCCTGAGAAAACTGCTTCCAAAGTTCGAACCCAAGTCTGAAATGAAGGTCCATATAAATTATGATTTTTTTTTAAATCCAGCTTTATGGAGATTTTGTGACTGAATTCGATTTGTATCACGATTCTTACCAAGTTTCCAAAATTTCAGCCCATTTGGTACCATAGAGCCTGAGAAAACTGCTTCCAAAGTTCGAACCCAAGTCTGAAAGTAGCGTCCATAAAAATTATGATTTTTTTTTAAATCCAACTTTATATAGATTTTGTGACTGAATTAGATTTGTACTACGATTCTTACCACTTTTCCAAAGTTTCAGCCCATTTGCTACCATAGAGCCTGAGAAAACTGCTTCCAAAGTTCGAACCCAACTCTGAAATTAGCGTTCATAAGAATCATGATTTTTCTAAGAATCAAACTTTATGGAGATTTTGTGACTGAATTCGATTTGCAGCATGATTCTTATCACTGTTCCACAATTCTAGCCCATTAGGTACCATAGAGCCTGAGAAAACTGCTTCCAAAGTTCGAACCCAAGTCTGAAATGAAGGTCCATATAAATTATGATTTTTTTTTAAATCCAGCTTTATGGAGATTTTGTGACTGAATTCGATTTGTATCACGATTCTTACCAAGTTTCCAAAATTTCAGCCCATTTGGTACCATAGAGCCTGAGAAAACTGCTTCCAAAGTTCGAACCCAAGTCTGAAAGTAGCGTCCATAAAAATTATGATTTTTTTTTAAATCCAACTTTATATAGATTTTGTGACTGAATTAGATTTGTACTACGATTCTTACCACTTTTCCAAAGTTTCAGCCCATTTGGTACCATAGAGCCTGAGAAAACTGCTTCCAAAGTTCGAACCCAACTCTGAAATTAGCGTTCATAAGAATCATGATTTTTCTAAGAATCAAACTTTATGGAGATTTTGTGACTGAATTCGATTTGCAGCATGATTCATATCACTGTTCCACAATTCTAGCCCATTAGGTACCATAGAGCCTGAGAAAACTGCTTCCAAAGTTCGAACCCAAGTCTGAAATGAAGGTCCATATAAATTATGATTTTTTTTTAAATCCAGCTTTATGGAGATTTTGTGACTGAATTCGATTTGTATCACGATTCTTACCAAGTTTCCAAAATTTCAGCCCATTTGGTACCATAGAGCCTGAGAAAACTGCTTCCAAAGTTCGAACCCAAGTCTGAAAGTAGCGTCCATAAAAATTATGATTTTTTTTTAAATCCAACTTTATATAGATTTTGTGACTGAATTAGATTTGTACTACGATTCTTACCACTTTTCCAAAGTTTCAGCCCATTTGGTACCATAGAGCCTGAGAAAACTGCTTCCAAAGTTCGAACCCAAGTCTGAAATGAAGGTCCATATAAATTATGATTTTTTTAAAAATCCAACTTTATGGAGATTTTGTGACTGAATTCGATTTGTACCACGATTTTTACCACGTTTCCAAAATTTCAGCCCATTTGGTACTACCATAGAGCCTGAGAAAACTGCTTCCAAAGTTCGAACCCAAGTCTGAAATTAGCGTTCATAAGAATCATGATTTTTCTAAGAATCAAACTTTATGGAGATTTTGTGACTGAATTCGATTTGCAGCATGATTCTTATCACTGTTCCACAATTCTAGCCCATTAGGTACCATAGAGCCTGAGAAAAATGCTTCCAAAGTTCGAACACAAGTCTGAAATTAGCGTCCATAAAAATTATGATTTTTTTTAAAATCCAACTTTATATAGATTTTGTGACTGAATTCGATTTGCAGCATGATTCTTATCACTGTTTACAATTCTAGCCCATTAGGTACCATAGAGCCTGAGAAAACTGGTTCCAAAGTTCGAACCCAAGTCTGAAATGAAGGTCCATATAAATTATGATTTTTAAAAAAATCCAACTTTATGGAGATTTTGTGACTGAATTCGATTTGTACCACGATTTTTACCACGTTTCCAAAATTTCAGCCCATTTGGTACCATAGAGCCTGAGAAAACTGCTTCCAAAGTTCGAACCCAAGTCTGAAATTAGCGTTCATAAGAATCATGATTTTTCTAAGAATCAAACATTATGGAGATTTTGTGACTGAATTCGATTTGCAGCATGATTCTTATCACTGTTCCACAATTCTAGCCCATTAGGTACCATAGAGCCTGAGAAAAATGCTTCCAAAGTTCGAACACAAGTCTGAAATTAGCGTCCATAAAAATTATGAATTTTTTTAAAATCCAACTTTATATAGATTTTGTGACTGAATTCGATTTGCAGCATGATTCTTATCACTGTTTACAATTCTAGCCCATTAGGTACCATAGAGCCTGAGAAAACTGGTTCCAAAGTTCGAACCCAAGTCTGAAATGAAGGTCCATATAAATTATGATTTTTAAAAAAATCCAACTTTATGGAGATTTTGTGACTGAATTCGATTTGTACCACGATTTTTACCACGTTTCCACAATTCTAGCCCATTAGGTAACATAGAGCCTGAGAAAACTGCTTCCAAAGTTCGAACCCAAGTCTGAAATGAAGGTCTATATAAATTATGATTTTTTTAAAAATCCAACTTTATGGAGATTTTGTGACTGAATTCGATTTGTATCACGATTCTTACCAAGTTTCCAAAATTTCAGCCCATTTGGTACCATAGAGCCTGAGAAAACTGCTTCCAAAGTTCGAACCCAAGTCTGAAAGTAGCGTCCATAAAAATTATGATTTTTTTTTAAATCCAACTTTATATAGATTTTGTGACTGAATTAGATTTGTACTACGATTCTTATCACTTTTCCAAAGTTTCAGCCCATTTGGTACCATAGAGCCTGAGAAAACTGCTTCCAAAGTTCGAACCCAACTGTGAAATTAGCGTTCATAAGAATAATGATTTTTCTAAGAATCAAACTTTATGGAGATTTTGTGACTGAATTCGATTTGCAGCATGATTCTTATCACTGTTCCACAATTCTAGCCCATTAGGTACCATAGAGCCTGAGAAAACTGCTTCCAAAGTTCGAACCCAAGTCTGAAATGAAGGTCCATATAAATTATGATTTTTGTAAAAATCCAACTTTATGGAGATTTTGTGACTGAATTCGATTTGTACCACGATTTTTACCACGTTTCCAAAATTTCAGCCCATTTGGTACCATAGAGCCTGAGAAAACTGCTTCTTAAGTTCGAACCCAAGTCTGAAATTAGCGTTCATAAGAATCATGATTTTTCTAAGAATCAAACTTTATGGAGATTTTGTGACTGAATTCGATTTGCAGCATGATTCTTATCACTGTTCCACAATTCTAGCCCATTAGGTACCATAGAGCCTGAGAAAAATGCTTCCAAAGTTCGAACACAAGTCTGAAATTAGCGTCCATAAAAATTATGATTTTTTTTAAAATCCAACTTTATATAGATTTTGTGACTGAATTCGATTTGCAGCATGATTCTTATCACTGTTTACAATTCTAGCCCATTAGGTACCATAGAGCCTGAGAAAACTGGTTCCAAAGTTCGAACCCAAGTCTGAAATGAAGGTCCATATAAATTATGATTTTTAAAAAAATCCAACTTTATGGAGATTTTGTGACTGAATTCGATTTGTACCACGAATTTTACCACGTTTCCAAAATTTCAGCCCATTTGGTACCATAGAGCCTGAGAAAACTGCTTCCAAAGTTCGAACCCAAGTCTGAAATTAGCGTTCATAAGAATCATGATTTTTCTAAGAATCAAACTTTATGGAGATTTTGTGACTGAATTCGATTTGCAGCATGATTCTTATCACTGTTCCACAATTCTAGCCCATTAGGTACCATAGAGCCTGAGAAAAATGCTTCCAAAGTTCGAACACAAGTCTGAAATGAAGGTCCATATAAATTATGATTTTAAAAAAAATCCAACTTTATGGAGATTTTGTGACTGAATTCGATTTGTACCACGATTTTTACCACGTTTCCACAATTCTAGCCCATTAGGTAACATAGAGCCTGAGAAAACTGCTTCCAAAGTTCGAACCCAAGTCTGAAATGAAGGTCCATATAAATTATGATTTTTTTAAAAATCCAACTTTATGGAGATTTTGTGACTGAATTCGATTTGTATCACGATTCTTACCAAGTTTCCAAAATTTCAGCCCATTTGGTACCATAGAGCCTGAGAAAACTGCTTCCAAAGTTCGAACCCAAGTCTGAAAGTAGCGTCCATAAAAATTATGATTTTTTTTTAAATCCAACTTTATATAGATTTTGTGACTGAATTAGATTTGTACTACGATTCTTACCACTTTTCCAAAGTTTCAGCCCATTTGGTACCATAGAGCCTGAGAAAACTGCTTCCAAAGTTCGAACCCAACTCTGAAATTAGCGTTCATAAGAATCATGATTTTTCTAAGAATCAAACTTTATGGAGATTTTGTGACTGAATTCGATTTGCAGCATGATTCTTATCACTGTTCCACAATTCTAGCCCATTAGGTACCATAGAGCCTGAGAAAACTGGTTCCAAAGTTCGAACCCAAGTCTGAAATGAAGGTCCATATAAATTATGATTTTTGTAAAAATCCAACTTTATGGAGATTTTGTGACTGAATTCGATTTGTACCACGATTTTTACCACGTTTCCAAAATTTCAGCACATTTGGTACCATAGAGCCTGAGAAAACTGCTTCCAAAGTTCGAACCCAAGTCTGAAATTAGCGTTCATAAGAATCATGATTTTTCTAAGAATCAAACTTTATGGAGATTTTGTGACTGAATTCGATTTGCAGCATGATTCTTATCACTGTTCCACAATTCTAGCCCATTAGTTACCATAGAGCCTGAGAAAACTGCTTCCAAAGTTCGAACCCAAGTCTGAAATGAAGGTCTCCATATAAATTATGATTTTTTTAAAAATCCAACTTCATGGAGATTTTGTGACTGAATTCGATTTTTACCACGATTTTTACCACGTTTCCAAAATTTCAGCCCATTTGGTACCATAGAGCCTGAGAAAACTGCTTCCAAAGTTCGAACCCAACTCTGAAATTAGCTTTCATAAGAATCATGATTTTTCTAAGAATCAAACTTTATGGAGATTTTGTGACTGAATTCGATTTGCAGCATGATTCTTATCACTGTTCCACAATTCTAGCCCATTAGGTACCATAGAGCCTGAGAAAACTGCTTCCAAAGTTCGAACCCAAGTCTGAAATGAAGGTCCATATAAATTATGATTTTTTAAAAATCCAACTTTATGGAGATTTTGTGACTGAATTCGATTTGTATCACGATTCTTACCAAGTTTCCAAAATTTCAGCCCATTTGGTACCATAGAGCCTGAGAAAACTGCTTCCAAAGTTCGAACCCAAGTCTGAAAGTAGCGTCCATAAAAATTATGATTTTTTTTTATATCCAACTTTATATAGATTTTGTGACTGAATTAGATTTGTACTACGAATCTTACCACTTTTCCAAAGTTTCAGCCCATTTGGTACCATAGAGCCTGAGAAAACTGCTTCCAAAGTTCGAACCCAACTCTGAAATTAGCGTTCATAAGAATCATGATTTTTCTAAGAATCAAACTTTATGGAGATTTTGTGACTGAATTCGATTTGCAGCATGATTCTTATCACTGTTCCACAATTCTAGCCCATTAGGTACCATAGAGCCTGAGAAAACTGCTTCCAAAGTTCGAACCCAAGTCTGAAATGAAGGTCCATATAAATTATGATTTTTTTAAAAATCCAACTTCATGAAGATTTTGTGACTGAATTCGATTTTTACCACGATTTTTACCACGTTTCCAAAATTTCAGCCCATTTGGTACCATAGAGCCTGAGAAAACTGATTCCAAAGTTCGAACCCAAGTCTGAAATTAGCGTTCATAAGAATCATGATTTTTCTAAGAATCAAACTTTATGGAGATTTTGTGACTGAATTCGATTTGCAGCATGATTCTTATCACTGTTCCACAATTCTAGCCCATAAGGTACCATAGAGCCTGAGAAAAATGCTTCCAAAGTTCGAACACAAGTCTGAAATTAGCGTCCATAAAAATTATGATTTTTTTTTAAATCCAACTTTATATAGATTTTGTGACTGAATTCGATTTGCAGCATGATTCTTATCAATGTTTACAATTCTAGCCCATTAGGTACCATAGAGCCTGAGAAAACTGCTTCCAAAGTTCGAACCCAACTCTGAAATTAGTTCATAAGAATTAGTTCATTAATTAGTTTATAAGAATCATGATTTTTCTAAGAATCAAACTTTATGGAGATTTTGTGACTGAATTCGATTTGCAGCATGATTCTTATCACTGTTCCGAAATTCTAGCCCTTTAGTTACCATAGAGCCTGAGAAAACTGCTTCCAAAGTTCAAACCCAAGTCTGAAATTAGCGTCCATAAAAATTATGATTTTTTTAAAAATCCAACTTTATATAGATTTTGCTACTGAATTAGATTTGGACCATGATTCTTACCACTTTTCCAAAGTTTCAGCCCATTTGGTACCATAGAGCCTGAGAAAACTGCTTCCAAAGTTCGAACCCAAGTCTGAAATTAGCGTTCATAAGAATCAAGATTTTTCTGAGAATCAAACTTTATGGAGATTTTGTGACTGAATTCGATTTGCAGCATGATTCTTATCACTGTTCCAAAATTCTAGCCCATTAGGTACCATAGAGCCTGAGAAAACTGCTTCCAAAGTTCGAACCCAAGTCTGAAATGAAGGTCCATAAAAATTATGATTTATTGTAAAAATCCAACTTTATATAGATTTTGTGACTGAATTCGATTTGCAGCATGATTCTTATCACTGTTCCACAATTCTAGCCCATTAGGTACCATAGAGCCTGAGAAAACTGCTTCCAAAGTTCGAACCCAAGTCTGAAATGAAGGTCCATATAAATTATGATTTTTTAAAAAATCCAACTTTATGGAGATTTTGTGACTGAATTCGATTTGTACCATGATTTTTACCACGTTTCCAAAATTTCAGCCCATTTGGTACCATAGAGCCTGAGAAAACTGCTTCCAAAGTTCGAACCCAAGTCTGAAATGAAGGTCCATAAAAATTATGATTTATTGTAAAAATCCAACTTTATGGAGATTTTGTGACTGAATTCGATTTGCAGCATGATTCTTATCACTGTTCCACAATTCTAGCCCATTAGGTACCATAGAGCCTGAGAAAACTGCTTCCAAAGTTCGAACCCAACTCTGAAATTAGCGTTCATAAGAATCATGATTTTTCTAAGAATCAAACTTTATGGAGATTTTGTGACTGAATTCGATTTGCAGCATGATTCTTATCACTGTTTACAATTCTAGCCCATTAGGTACCATAGAGCCTGAGAAAACTGCTTCCAAAGTTCGAACCCAAGTCTGAAATGAAGGTCCATATAAATTATGATTTTTTAAAAAATCCAACTTCATGGAGATTTTGTGACTGAATTCGATTTTTACCACGATTTTTACCACGTTTCCAAAATTTCAGCCCATTTGGTACCATAGAGCCTGAGAAAACTGCTTCCAAAGTTCGAACCCAACTCTGAAATTAGCGTTCATAAGAATCATGATTTTTCTAAGAATCAAACTTTATGGAGATTTTGTGACTGAATTCGATTTGCAGCATGATTCTTATCACTGTTCCACAATTCTAGCCCATTAGGTACCATAGAGCCTGAGAAAACTGCTTCCAAAGTTCGAACCCAAGTCTGAAATGAAGGTCCATATAAATTATGATTTTTTAAAAAATCCAACTTTATGGAGATTTTGTGACTGAATTCGATTTTTACCACGATTTTTACCACGTTTCCAAAATTTCAGCCCATTTGGTACCATAGAGCCTGAGAAAACTGCTTCCAAAGTTCGAACCCAAGTCTGAAATGAAGGTCCATATAAATTATGATTTTTTTTAAAATCCAACTTTATGGAGATTTTGTGACTGAATTCGATTTGTATCACGATTCTTACCAAGTTTCCAAAATTTCAGCCCATTTGTGCCATAGAGCCTGAGAAAACTGCTTCCAAAGTTCGAACCCAAGTCTGAAAGTAGCGTCCATAAAAATTATGATTTTTTTTTAAATCCAACTTTATATAGATTTTGTGACTGAATTAGATTTGTACTACGATTCTTACCACTTTTCCAAAGTTTCAGCCCATTTGGTACCATAGAGCCTGAGAAAACTGCTTCCAAAGTTCGAACCCAACTCTGAAATTAGCGTTCATAAGAATCATGATTTTTCTAAGAATCAAACTTTATGGAGATTTTGTGACTGAATTCGATTTGCAGCATGATTCTTATCACTGTTCCACAATTCTAGCCCATTAGGTACCATAGAGCCTGAGAAAACTGCTTCCAAAGTTCGAACCCAAGTCTGAAATGAAGGTCCATATAAATTATGATTTTTTAAAAAATCCAACTTTATGGAGATTTTGTGACTGAATTCGATTTTTACCACGATTTTTACCACGTTTCCAAAATTTCAGCCCATTTGGTACCATAGAGCCTGAGAAAACTGCTTCCAAAGTTCGAACCCAAGTCTGAAATGAAGGTCCATATAAATTATGATTTTTTTTAAAATCCAACTTTATGGAGATTTTGTGACTGAATTCGATTTGCAGCATGATTCTTATCACTGTTCCACAATTCTAGCCCATTAGGTACCATAGAGCCTGAGAAAACTGCTTCCAAAGTTCGAACCCAAGTCTGAAATGAAGGTCCATATAAATTATGATTTTTTAAAAAAATCCAACTTTATGGAGATTTTGTGACTGAATTCGATTTGTACCACGATTTTTACTACGTTTCCAAAATTTCAGCCCATTTGGTACAATAGAGCCTGAGAAAACTGCTTCCAAAGTTCGAACACAACTCTGAAATTAGCGTTCATAAGAATCATGATTTTTCTAAGAATCAAACTTTATGGAGATTTTGTGACTGAATTCGATTTGCAGCATGATTCTTATCACTGTTCCACAATTCTAGCCCATTAGGTACCATAGAGCCTGAGAAAACTGCTTCCAAAGTTCGAACCCAAGTCTGAAAGTAGCGTCCATAAAAATTATGATTTTTTTTTAAATCCAACTTTATATAGATTTTGTGACTGAATTAGATTTGTACTACGATTCTTACCACTTTTCCAAAGTTTCAGCCCATTTGGTACCATAGAGCCTGAGAAAACTGCTTCCAAA
Organism: Hesperophylax magnus; assembly: GCA_026573805.1. Taxonomy (NCBI): domain Eukaryota; kingdom Metazoa; phylum Arthropoda; class Insecta; order Trichoptera; family Limnephilidae; genus Hesperophylax; species Hesperophylax magnus. Next base: position 38,253 of record JAIUSX010000268.1, on the reverse strand, counting down.
GTTCGAACCCAACTCTGAAATTAGCGTTCATAAGAATCATGATTTTTCTAAGAATCAAACTTTATGGAGATTTTGTGACTGAATTCGATTTGCAGCATGATTCTTATCACTGTTCCACAATTCTAGCCCATTAGGTACCATAGAGCCTGAGAAAACTGCTTCCAAAGTTCGAACCCAAGTCTGAAATGAAGGTCCATATAAATTATGATTTTTAAAAAAATCCAACTTTATGGAGATTTTGTGACTGAATTCGATTTTTACCACGATTTTTACCACGTTTCCAAAATTTCAGCCCATTTGGTACCATAGAGCCTGAGAAAACTGCTTCCAAAGTTCGAACCCAAGTCTGAAATGAAGGTCCATATAAATTATGATTTTTTTTAAAATCCAATTTTATGGAGATTTTGTGACTGAATTCGATTTGTATCACGATTCTTACCAAGTTTCCAAAATTTCAGCCCATTTGTGCCATAGAGCCTGAGAAAACTGCTTCCAAAGTTCGAACCCAAGTCTGAAAGTAGCGTCCATAAAAATTATGATTTTTTTTTAAATCCAACTTTATATAGATTTTGTGACTGAATTAGATTTGTACTACGATTCTTACCACTTTTCCAAAGTTTCAGCCCATTTGGTACCATAGAGCCTGAGAAAACTGCTTCCAAAGTTCGAACCCAACTCTGAAATTAGCGTTCATAAGAATCATGATTTTTCTAAGAATCAAACTTTATGGAGATTTTGTGACTGAATTCGATTTGCAGCATGATTCTTATCACTGTTCCACAATTCTAGCCCATTAGGTACCATAGAGCCTGAGAAAAATGCTTCCAAAGTTCGAACACAAGTCTGAAATTAGCGTCCATAAAAATTATGATTTTTTAAAAAATCCAACTTTATGGAGATTTTGTGACTGAATTCGATTTGTACCACGATTTTTACCACGTTTCCTAAATTTCAGCCCATTTGGTACCATAGAGCCTGAGAAAACTGCTTCCAAAGTTCGAACCCAAGTCTGAAATTTGCGTTCATAAGAATCATGATTTTTCTAAGAATCAAACTTTATGGAGATTTTGTGACTGAATTCGATTTGCAGCATGATTCTTATCACTGTTCCACAATTCTAGCCCATTAGGTACCATAGAGCCTGAGAAAACTGCTTCCAAAGTTCGAACCCAAGTCTGAAATGAAGGTCCATATAAATTATGATTTTTTAAAAAAATCCAACTTTATGGAGATTTTGTGACTGAATTCGATTTGTACCACGATTTTTACCACGTTTCCAAAATTTCAGCCCATTTGGTACCATAGAGCCTGAGAAAACTGCTTCCAAAGTTCGAACACAACTCTGAAATTAGCGTTCATAAGAATCATGATTTTTCTAAGAATCAAACTTTATGGAGATTTTGTGACTGAATTCGATTTGCAGCATGATTCTTATCACTGTTCCACAATTCTAGCCCATTAGGTACCATAGAGCCTGAGAAAACTGCTTCCAAAGTTCGAACCCAAGTCTGAAATGAAGGTCCATATAAATAATGATTTTTTTAAAAATCCAACTTTATCGAGATTTTGTGACTGAATTCGATTTGTATCACGATTCTTACCAAGTTTCCAAAATTTCAGCCCATTTGGTACCATAGAGCCTGAGAAAACTGCTTCCAAAATTCGAACCCAACTCTGAAATTAGCGTTCATAAGAATCATGATTTTTCTAAGAATCAAACTTTATGGATATTTTGTGACTGAATTCGATTTGCAGCATGATTCTTATCACTGTTCCACAATTCTAGCCCATTAGGTACCATAGAGCCTGAGAAAACTGCTTCCAAAGTTCGAACCCAAGTCTGAAATGAAGGTCCATATAAATTATGATTTTTTTAAAAATCCAACTTTATGGAGATTTTGTGACTGAATTCGATTTGTACCACGATTTTTACCACGTTTCCAAAATTTCAGCCCATTTGGTACCATAGAGCCTGAGAAAACTGCTTCCAAAGTTCGAACCCAAGTCTGAAATTAGCGTTCATAAGAATCATGATTTTTCTAAGAATCAAACTTTATGGAGATTTTGTGACTGAATTCGATTTGCAGCATGATTCTTATCACTGTTCCACAATTCTAGCCCATTAGGTACCATAGAGCCTGAGAAAAATGCTTCCAAAGTTCGAACACAAGTCTGAAATTAGCGTCCATAAAAATTATGAATTTTTTTAAAATCCAACTTTATATAGATTTTGTGACTGAATTCGATTTGCAGCATGATTCTTATCACTGTTTACAATTCTAGCCCATTAGGTACCATAGAGCCTGAGAAAACTGCTTCCAAAGTTCGAACCCAAGTCTGAAATGAAGGTCCATATAAATTATGATTTTTAAAAAAATCCAACTTTATGGAGATTTTGTGACTGAATTCGATTTTTACCACGATTTTTACCACGTTTCCAAAATTTCAGCCCATTTGGTACCATAGAGCCTGAGAAAACTGCTTCCAAAGTTCGAACCCAAGTCTGAAATGAAGGTCCATATAAATTATGATTTTTTTTTAAATCCAACTTTATGGAGATTTTGTGACTGAATTCGATTTGTATCACGATTCTTACCAAGTTTCCAAAATTTCAGCCCATTTGTGCCATAGAGCCTGAGAAAACTGCTTCCAAAGTTCGAACCCAAGTCTGAAAGTAGCGTCCATAAAAATTATGATTTTTTTTTAAATCCAACTTTATATAGATTTTGTGACTGAATTAGATTTGTACTACGATTCTTACCACTTTTCCAAAGTTTCAGCCCATTTGGTACCATAGAGCCTGAGAAAACTGCTTCCAAAGTTCGAACCCAACTCTGAAATTAGCGTTCATAAGAATCATGATTTTTCTAAGAATCAAACTTTATGGAGATTTTGTGACTGAATTCGATTTGCAGCATGATTCTTATCACTGTTCCACAATTCTAGCCCATTAGGTACCATAGAGCCTGAGAAAAATGCTTCCAAAGTTCGAACACAAGTCTGAAATTAGCGTCCATAAAAATTATGATTTTTTAAAAAATCCAACTTTATGGAGATTTTGTGACTGAATTCGATTTGTACCACGATTTTTACCACGTTTCCTAAATTTCAGCCCATTTGGTACCATAGAGCCTGAGAAAACTGCTTCCAAAGTTCGAACCCAAGTCTGAAATTTGCGTTCATAAGAATCATGATTTTTCTAAGAATCAAACTTTATGGAGATTTTGTGACTGAATTCGATTTGCAGCATGATTCTTATCACTGTTCCACAATTCTAGCCCATTAGGTACCATAGAGCCTGAGAAAACTGCTTCCAAAGTTCGAACCCAAGTCTGAAATGAAGGTCCATATAAATTATGATTTTTTAAAAAAATCCAACTTTATGGAGATTTTGTGACTGAATTCGATTTGTACCACGATTTTTACCACGTTTCCAAAATTTCAGCCCATTTGGTACCATAGAGCCTGAGAAAACTGCTTCCAAAGTTCGAACACAACTCTGAAATTAGCGTTCATAAGAATCATGATTTTTCTAAGAATCAAACTTTATGGAGATTTTGTGACTGAATTCGATTTGCAGCATGATTCTTATCACTGTTCCACAATTCTAGCCCATTAGGTACCATAGAGCCTGAGAAAACTGCTTCCAAAGTTCGAACCCAAGTCTGAAATGAAGGTCCATATAAATAATGATTTTTTTAAAAATCCAACTTTATGGAGATTTTGTGACTGAATTCGATTTGTATCACGATTCTTACCAAGTTTCCAAAATTTCAGCCCATTTGGTACCATAGAGCCTGAGAAAACTGCTTCCAAAATTCGAACCCAACTCTGAAATTAGCGTTCATAAGAATCATGATTTTTCTAAGAATCAAACTTTATGGATATTTTGTGACTGAATTCGATTTGCAGCATGATTCTTATCACTGTTCCACAATTCTAGCCCATTAGGTACCATAGAGCCTGAGAAAACTGCTTCCAAAGTTCGAACCCAAGTCTGAAATGAAGGTCCATATAAATTATGATTTTTTTAAAAATCCAACTTTATGGAGATTTTGTGACTGAATTCGATTTGTACCACGATTTTTACCACGTTTCCAAAATTTCAGCCCATTTGGTACCATAGAGCCTGAGAAAACTGCTTCCAAAGTTCGAACCCAAGTCTGAAATTAGCGTTCATAAGAATCATGATTTTTCTAAGAATCAAACTTTATGGAGATTTTGTGACTGAATTCGATTTGCAGCATGATTCTTATCACTGTTCCACAATTCTAGCCCATTAGGTACCATAGAGCCTGAGAAAAATGCTTCCAAAGTTCGAACACAAGTCTGAAATTAGCGTCCATAAAAATTATGAATTTTTTTAAAATCCAACTTTATATAGATTTTGTGACTGAATTCGATTTGCAGCATGATTCTTATCACTGTTTACAATTCTAGCCCATTAGGTACCATAGAGCCTGAGAAAACTGCTTCCAAAGTTCGAACCCAAGTCTGAAATGAAGGTCCATATAAATTATGATTTTTAAAAAAATCCAACTTTATGGAGATTTTGTGACTGAATTCGATTTTTACCACGATTTTTACCACGTTTCCAAAATTTCAGCCCATTTGGTACCATAGAGCCTGAGAAAACTGCTTCCAAAGTTCGAACCCAAGTCTGAAATGAAGGTCCATATAAATTATGATTTTTTTTAAAATCCAACTTTATGGAGATTTTGTGACTGAATTCGATTTGTATCACGATTCTTACCAAGTTTCCAAAATTTCAGCCCATTTGTGCCATAGAGCCTGAGAAAACTGCTTCCAAAGTTCGAACCCAAGTCTGAAAGTAGCGTCCATAAAAATTATGATTTTTTTTTAAATCCAACTTTATATAGATTTTGTGACTGAATTAGATTTGTACTACGATTCTTACCACTTTTCCAAAGTTTCAGCCCATTTGGTACCATAGAGCCTGAGAAAACTGCTTCCAAAGTTCGAACCCAACTCTGAAATTAGCGTTCATAAGAATCATGATTTTTCTAAGAATCAAACTTTATGGAGATTTTGTGACTGAATTCGATTTGCAGCATGATTCTTATCACTGTTCCACAATTCTAGCCCATTAGGTACCATAGAGCCTGAGAAAAATGCTTCCAAAGTTCGAACACAAGTCTGAAATTAGCGTCCATAAAAATTATGATTTTTTAAAAAATCCAACTTTATGGAGATTTTGTGACTGAATTCGATTTGTACCACGATTTTTACCACGTTTCCTAAATTTCAGCCCATTTGGTACCATAGAGCCTGAGAAAACTGCTTCCAAAGTTCGAACCCAAGTCTGAAATTTGCGTTCATAAGAATCATGATTTTTCTAAGAATCAAACTTTATGGAGATTTTGTGACTGAATTCGATTTGCAGCATGATTCTTATCACTGTTCCACAATTCTAGCCCATTAGGTACCATAGAGCCTGAGAAAACTGCTTCCAAAGTTCGAACCCAAGTCTGAAATGAAGGTCCATATAAATTATGATTTTTTAAAAAAATCCAACTTTATGGAGATTTTGTGACTGAATTCGATTTGTACCACGATTTTTACCACGTTTCCAAAATTTCAGCCCATTTGGTACCATAGAGCCTGAGAAAACTGCTTCCAAAGTTCGAACACAACTCTGAAATTAGCGTTCATAAGAATCATGATTTTTCTAAGAATCAAACTTTATGGAGATTTTGTGACTGAATTCGATTTGCAGCATGATTCTTATCACTGTTCCACAATTCTAGCCCATTAGGTACCATAGAGCCTGAGAAAACTGCTTCCAAAGTTCGAACCCAAGTCTGAAATGAAGGTCCATATAAATAATGATTTTTTTAAAAATCCAACTTTATGGAGATTTTGTGACTGAATTCGATTTGTATCACGATTCTTACCAAGTTTCCAAAATTTCAGCCCATTTGGTACCATAGAGCCTGAGAAAACTGCTTCCAAAATTCGAACCCAACTCTGAAATTAGCGTTCATAAGAATCATGATTTTTCTAAGAATCAAACTTTATGGATATTTTGTGACTGAATTCGATTTGCAGCATGATTCTTATCACTGTTCCACAATTCTAGCCCATTAGGTACCATAGAGCCTGAGAAAACTGCTTCCAAAGTTCGAACCCAAGTCTGAAATGAAGGTCCATATAAATTATGATTTTTTTAAAAATCCAACTTTATGGAGATTTTGTGACTGAATTCGATTTGTACCACGATTTTTACCACGTTTCCAAAATTTCAGCCCATTTGGTACCATAGAGCCTGAGAAAACTGCTTCCAAAGTTCGAACCCAAGTCTGAAATTAGCGTTCATAAGAATCATGATTTTTCTAAGAATCAAACTTTATGGAGATTTTGTGACTGAATTCGATTTGCAGCATGATTCTTATCACTGTTCCACAATTCTAGCCCATTAGGTACCATAGAGCCTGAGAAAAATGCTTCCAAAGTTCGAACACAAGTCTGAAATTAGCGTCCATAAAAATTATGAATTTTTTTAAAATCCAACTTTATATAGATTTTGTGACTGAATTCGATTTGCAGCATGATTCTTATCACTGTTTACAATTCTAGCCCATTAGGTACCATAGAGCCTGAGAAAACTGGTTCCAAAGTTCGAACCCAAGTCTGAAATGAAGGTCCATATAAATTTTGATTTTTAAAAAAATCCAACTTTATGGAGATTTTGTGACTGAATTCGATTTGTACCACGATTTTTACCAGGTTTCCACAATTCTAGCCCATTAGGTAACATAGAGCCTGAGAAAACTGCTTCCAAAGTTCGAACCCAAGTCTGAAATGAAGGTCTATATAAATTATGATTTTTTTAAAAATCCAACTTTATGGAGATTTTGTGACTGAATTCGATTTGTATCACGATTCTTACCAAGTTTCCAAAATTTCAGCCCATTTGGTACCATAGAGCCTGAGAAAACTGCTTCCAAAGTTCGAACCCAAGTCTGAAAGTAGCGTCCATAAAAATTATGATTTTTTTTTAAATCCAACTTTATATAGATTTTGTGACTGAATTAGATTTGTACTACGATTCTTACCACTTTTCCAAAGTTTCAGCCCATTTGGTACCATAGAGCCTGAGAAAACTGCTTCCAAAGTTCGAACCCAAGTCTGAAATGAAGGTCCATAAAAATTATGATTTATTGTAAAAATCCAACTTTATGGAGATTTTGTGACTGAATTCGATTTGCAGCATGATTCTTATCACTGTTCCACAATTCTAGCCCATTAGGTACCATAGAGCCTGAGAAAACTGCTTCCAAAGTTCGAACCCAAGTCTGAAATGAAGGTCCATATAAATTATGATTTTTTAAAAAATCCAACTTCATGGAGATTTTGTGACTGAATTCGATTTTTACCACGATTTTTACCAAGTTTCCAAAATTTCAGCCCATTTGGTACCATAGAGCCTGAGAAAACTGCTTCCAAAGTTCGAACCCAACTCTGAAATTAGCGTTCATAAGAATCATGATTTTTCTAAGAATCAAACTTTATGGAGATTTTGTGACTGAATTCGATTTGCAGCATGATTCTTATCACTGTTCCACAATTCTAGCCCATTAGGTACCATAGAGCCTGAGAAAACTGCTTCCAAAGTTCGAACCCAAGTCTGAAATGAAGGTCCATATAAATTATGATTTTTTAAAAAATCCAACTTTATGGAGATTTTGTGACTGAATTCGATTTTTACCACGATTTTTACCACGTTTCCAAAATTTCAGCCCATTTGGTACCATAGAGCCTGAGAAAACTGCTTCCAAAGTTCGAACCCAAGTCTGAAATGAAGGTCCATATAAATTATGATTTTTTTTAAAATCCAACTTTATGGAGATTTTGTGACTGAATTCGATTTGTATCACGATTCTTACCAAGTTTCCAAAATTTCAGCCCATTTGGTACCATAGAGCCTGAGAAAACTGCTTCCAAAGTTCGAACCCAAGTCTGAAAGTAGCGTCCATAAAAATTATGATTTTTTTTTAAATCCAACTTTATATAGATTTTGTGACTGAATTAGATTTGTACTAAGATTCTTACCACTTTTCCAAAGTTTCAGCCCATTTGGTACCATAGAGCCTGAGAAAACTGCTTCCAAAGTTCGAACCCAACTCTGAAATTAGCGTTCATAAGAATCATGATTTTTCTAAGAATCAAACTTTATGGAGATTTTGTGACTGAATTCGATTTGCAGCATGATTCTTATCACTGTTCCACAATTCTAGCCCATTAGGTACCATAGAGCCTGAGAAAACTGCTTCCAAAGTTCGAACCCAACTCTGAAATTAGCGTTCATAAGAATCATGATTTTTCTAAGAATCAAACTTTATGGAGATTTTGTGACTGAATTCGATTTGCAGCATGATTCTTATCACTGTTCCACAATTCTAGCCCATTAGGTACCATAGAGCCTGAGAAAACTGCTTCCAAAGTTCGAACCCAAGTCTGAAATGAAGGTCCATATAAATTATAATTTTTAAAAAAAACCAAATTTATGGAGATTTTGTGACTGAATTCGATTTGTACCACGATTTTTACCACGTTTCCAAAATTCCAGCCCATTTGGTACCATAGAGCCTGAGAAAACTGCTTCCAAAGTTCGAACCCAAGTCTGAAATTTGCGTTCATAAGAATCATGATTTTTCTAAGAATCAAACTTTATGGAGATTTTGTGACTGAATTCGATTTGCAGCATGATTCTTATCACTGTTCCACAATTCTAGCCCATTAGGTACCATAGAGCCTGAGAAAACTGCTTCTAAAGTTCGAACCCAAGTCTGAAATGAAGGTCCATATAAATTATGATTTTTTTTAAAAATCCAACTTTATGGAGATTTTGTGACTGAATTCGATTTGTACCACGATTTTTACCACGTTTCCAAAATTTCAGCCCATTTGGTACCATAGAGCCTGAGAAAACTGCTTCCAAAGTTCGAACCCAACTCTGAAATTAGCGTTCATAAGAATCATGATTTTTCTAAGAATCAAACTTTATGGAGATTTTGTGACTGAATTCGATTTGCAGCATGATTCTTATCACTGTTCCACAATTCTAGCCCATTAGGTACCATAGAGCCTGAGAAAACTGCTTCTAAAGTTCGAACCCAAGTCTGAAATGAAGGTCCATATAAATTATGATTTTTTTTAAAAATCCAACTTTATGGAGATTTTCTGACTGAATTCGATTTGTACCACGATTTTTACCACGTTTCCAAAATTTCAGCCCATTTGGTACCATAGAGCCTGAGAAAACTGCTTCCAAAGTTCGAACGCAAGTCTGAAAGTAGCGTCCATAAAAATTATGATTTTTTTTAAAATCCAACTTTATATAGATTTTGTGACTGAATTTGATTTGTACCACGATTCTTACCACGTTTCCAAAATTTCAGCCCATTTGGTACCATAGAGCCTGAGAAAACTGCTTCCAATGTTCGAACCCAAGTCTGAAATTTGCGTTCATAAGAATCATGATTTTTCTAAGAATCAAACTTTATGGAGATTTTGTGACTGAATTCGATTTGCAGCATGATTCTTATCACTGTTCCACAATTCTAGCCCATTAGGTACCATAGAGCCTGAGAAAACTGCTTCCAAAGTTCGAACCCAAGTCTGAAATGAAGGTCCATATAAATTATGATTTTTTAAAAATCCAACTTTATCCACTCGAACGATCGCGCGTCAAAAAACTTTTTTCTCCGATTGCTCGCGGTTTTTTGGCGACGATTTTGAATATTTTCCGCCAACATTAAAAAAATCAAACCTCCGAATTTTAATACGGAAACATAAAACTGATTATAGTGCTATACAGCCAATGAATTCACCTATATTTTAATAATTATTCTATATTTTTAGAATTGATAGATAAATTATTAAAAAATCTTAAACTTTATAAATGCGCGAAATTTGCGTTTTTGTGATTTGAAATTGCCGCCAGTGGCAGTTTTAAAAATCTTTATTGAATATTTTCTACGTTTTTATGTTCTCTATGGCCTGTTTGATAATCACAGATGCAAGAATGTAATAGAAAAATATTTTTTTGCATGTTAAGATCTCTTCAAAAGTTTGGTCAGAAAATAATTTTGTAAAATTTGAGTGCGTGACGCGTCAAAATTGAAATCACTGTATTATATTATATAATAAATTTACCACAAAAACTGGTATAACGTTAGGAAGATACATTAACTGTCTACAATTATTAATAAGCATAGTCGCCGTGTTGGCTTTATTTTATTCATTTGATGAATTATACAGAGAGCCTATTTCACGATGTCAAAATCATGGTGCTACTTTTTAAATAATTGTAAATTAGAACTGGAGATTTGTAACCATGTTTTTATATTAAGTGCAAAACGAGGAAATAAGGCTTAAAGTGAGATATATATCATAGATATAAACATTGCCAATATTTCAGGGGGATACTTTGAAAGTTGATGAAATTCACCAATATTTGACCAAAAATCACTTCTGACAGCTACCTTAAGGTCAATCTACATAGGGTAAATCGGAATATGTAAAATGATGATAAATTTGTATATATATATCAAACCTTTGTATGACCGTAGAATTTCAAATAAAATCATAGTGATAATTTTATATCTAAACGCAAAGGTATCGAAAAAAAATGGGGGAGGGAAAATAATTGATGGAACCAATAATTGATTTATTTATTAAGCCCTAATATCCTTTAAAATCAATATTACAGTTGTATGGTTACAATGAAAGAGCAGTATATTGATTTAAACATTGTTTACACCTTTTGTCATAATAAAAATGTATTCAGTTTATTGGTTTATTCATAATTTAAGAAAATCAATACATAATAATATCATTGTGCCTCGCTATAGAGTGAGATTCTGAGTATCGCTCTGGTGAGGGACCACCATTCAGAATTGAACATTGCTTGAATTGGCTTAGTTATGTTCAGTGACTAGATCTGGAAAAGCATCTTTACAGAAAAATTGACAAAATATAATTAAGACATAAAAATAAAACGAGTTATTTAATGTGTACAATAAACAGGGAAAAATGAGAAAACCTGTGCATTTGTTAACATGCATATTTCAATGATCAGAATTGAAATATACATATTAAATGTCCACCGAACCTTATCATATAGAACCTTTGAGGACAACATAACATGAGACGTGAGTATGCGGAAAGAAATGATTATAAGTCCAGCCATCCAGGCCATCATAATTGATGTTCAAACAAATTTAATTAAATTTATAAATTAGAATTTCATAACTAAAAAACCAAAAAAGAAAAAAATGAAATAAAAAAAAACCCTCAGCAAATCTATATTGTAGTGTGATATGGCTTCATGCAATCATAGCATAATGCCACATCACACACATCACACTTTGTAAGGGTCCTTTTGAAAATGTTATTTATGTTGCACCAGGCACATTTCACCTTTTTCCCGCTACGGACCACGAAGTGGTTGCCTTTCAGGATAGGTCGCAGAGTCTTTCCTTCAGCTATTAGGCCAATGGTCCGCACAGTCGTGTCAATTTGACTACGACAGAACAGCAGAAGGAGTTCATCCGCAACCTCACTCCTGAAGTTTCGGTACAAAATGCGTTTATTTTCCTTGCGGAGCTTTGAGCCGTACAATATATACGCATTCTGCACCGAAACGCTTAGTAGTCTCCTGAAAAGCTTCTTGTACCAGACCAGGTTTCGCTGTCGTTCAATGGGGAAGCCTGACAAAAGCTGATCTTTTCGGTCAACCCCCCCCATTACCTTGTTATAGTCTAGTACGAGTTGAGGTTTGTAAGTCCAGGTACCAAACTTTTCAACTGCCCCGATTTCTGCCTTATGGTAGGTGGACAACATACTTACCAGGTTTTTGTCCAACCAAACCATTACATTGAGGTCCCCGCAGTTCGAGTATACAACCTCACCTTCCCTCAGTTTGGACCGGAGATGGGACTTAAATGCAGAGGGCACAAATTCTCGGTTTAACCGCAATGTGCCCATGCAGTCCATCCCATTTCTTTTGAGGCATCGTGCCAATAATGGACTATTATAAAAATTGTCCATTATTAATGTATACCCCTTGTTAAACAGAGGGCTGGCCAGGTCGTATACTATCTTTGCAGTGGCCCCAACTGGGCAGATATTGTGAGCACCCAAAAAGTTGGCCTGTGTCATGTCGTCCGTCATATCTTCCGTTATGTCTTCCGTCATATCTTCCTGGTCTGGATTTGTCGATTCAGCCTGTCTGGAAATGGTCTTCCCCGTATAAATTTGGAATTTCCAAAGATAGCCAGACTTGGACTCACAAAGCTCGTAAGACTTTATACCCGCACTGGCCGCTTTGGTTTTGATCATCTGGACGAATCCCAAACGGCCTTTATAGCAGAGTAAGGATTCATCCAGAGAGATGTCTTGCTCGGGCAGGTATAAAGTCTCAAACTTATTTGAGAGGTGGTCCAAGACGGGTTGAATCTTTTGTAACCTTCGCACAGATAATGGTGCATCAGAAGAAAGACTTTCATTGTTGGTGAAGTGAAGGAACTTTTTAATTAGAAGAAAACGATTATAATCCATGGCTCGGCTGAAATAAGGCATGGCGGTGAGTTTTTTTGAATAGAAGTAGTCTTTTTCAACAGGAAGGGGACTAATACCTTGATACATTAAAATTGCCAAGAATACATACATTTCCTCTTTATTCGTGGGAGCCCATTTATTGGTACGCGCATGACGCTTAAATTGTTTTTTCGCAATCCATTGATCTGCATACCTGTTGGTCTCTCTCGCGATCAGTTCAACGAAATCTGCATCAAAGATTTTAAGAAAGGCATCCACAGGTTTGCCCATTTCGTCGGTATTGAAAGTTGGTCCCGGCGTGCCTGTGAAAGTCTCCCTTATCCCAGTAAAACGTAAGATATCTTTAGACCAATCGAAAGAGTAACCTTCAGGCGGCAGAATCGAACGCATTGCCTCACTATCTACCTGGTCTTGTCTACTAAAGTCTATGGCCATAGCGGAGTTAGGTGAAACGTTGATAATATTATGATAAGGTATTGGTGGCATGCAGAAGGTATCCTCATCGCTCTCTTCGTGGTCGACGTCACTCGCTTCGTCATCCTCGTCGCTCGATCTGTCCATTTCTGAAACAACAGAAAACCCAAATTAATTTAATGTGTCTATATTACGATAACCCACTGCCTCTGGTACGGCTTATGACTCGCAATACGATGGTCGCGGGATCAAATCAAATAAATTATATTTGAATAATTAGTGTTATTTTCACACAAAATTCATTTAAAATAATATATATTATATTTGCGGCACGTTCCAGAGTGGAAGATACCCATAGTATCGCCCTGGTGTAAGACCCCATTCAGAATTGAAACGTTGCTTGAAATGGTTTTAGCCGTGTTTGGTGACCAGTTCTGAATAGCCAGGTACTTTTCCACCTCCCTCTTCCACACCTCCTTCCCCTCCCCGCTACCTTCAGCCTCACAACATACCCCGATTGAGGATGCCATAGTCTCACTGGCTCCAGATGAGGCTCTTGTGAGGTATTCATATAAAAAAATAAATAAAAAGTTAATCAAATACTTGAGGCGGGCTATGTCAGGAGTCAGAATAGCACAGTCAGGTAGGTATGGAATGAAGAAAAGAGTGTGTGTGCCAAGATCGAGTTGCATGGTGGTTCATCCTCTCTGCCTACCGAAATGGCGTGAAGGTAAGTTAGTTAGTTTTATAACTCACGGTTTCCAAGTACAGACTCTTCTAGTACAGCTGCCTCGTCCACGTTACTGCCCATGTCTGACTCTGAAATAAAAGAAAACACAAATTTACAGTAGAATTTGGATATAATGACTTTGCATTTAACGGTCTACTGTTTTAAGTGACGATAATGTAAACTCTAGTAAGGTTTCATAACTTTTAGTAGGAAAACGTATCCGTTTAAAGTGACCAACTACGTAAAGCGACCTATTTTAATGATAATTTGTCCGGTTACAAAACCCACCTACCAATACAGCCTCGCTTTTGACTAGGAAGCTCGACACAATGAGTCCCGTGAAGCGAAAGTGTTTTTTCAATTTAAGAAAAAAATGCTGTATTACACCGTTTAGAAGCCGGTGAATCAAATGTAATCCTCGCAAAGAAGTTCGGCATGTCTTATTTCTCACTCTGCAATACCCGTTACAGAAAAAAAAAGATGTGTAATGATGCATCCACGTCATAACAACAATACATTTTGTATGTTTGTTATGTGGAATTTTTAAGTACTATGCTTATTTCCTGCCAATATACCAACAGTGAAACTGTGCTAAAGATATCAATATAAAATATAGATAATTGATTTTATATTGAGCCCCTGGTATGACATTTTAAAAAATAAACTCACCGTTCCCAAACGCCGATAATTCTTGGTAGAATGGCACGTCCACCCACAGCTCGCTGTGATAGCGGGCCTCCGGAGAGAAGAGTTCCCCACTCCGCGATGTCCCAGGTAACGGCTCGGGAGATGCTGCACGGATAGGCATAATTGGTGCATTGGGAGCCGTTGATTGGATCTGTGCGGGAGTGGACATCCACGGTGGTGGTACGGGTCGTGGCAACGGTGAAGGCGTCCCTTGTGAAAAGGGACACGTTGTTCTCTCCGGAGATGGAATTCTGAAAACATTTACATAAATCATATAAATTGTTCTCATTCACGTGTGAAACAGTAAGTACAGTATGTAAATAAACAATAAAATTAGAACTCTGTAAAATATGCACTGAATGTGCCAAATGCACAGAGCGCTGATCTTACCAACTATCACTGTAAGAGTGGAACGCTGTCAGGAAAAAACAATAATATTGTATCAAGCATCTAAATACGATTGCTTACTTTTGTTTAGTTTTTCTTGGAGGTGCGGTAGGGAGCAAAATGCGCGCCGCCTGCTTCTTGAATTTTCGGCTTTCCAGCTCTAGCCGGAAGGAAGCAGGCAGGGCCCTAACAGCCTTTAGGGCCTTGACGCGATCCTCTCGCACCAGTAGCAAAGCAGGGTCGCTGTTTAAATAAATACAAATATATGATGAGTTCAACGGCCACAGCAAAGTACTTTCATAAAAAAACATTAAAAAATACTAACACTCCAGACGAGGCTGCAATTGCAGCTCTGCGTTGACGTCCACGTGCAGGTAGTCTGGCACCAGCTCGTACCCCACCTCTCCCTCTTCCTCTGCCTCCTCTTGCAGTCAGCACCACTCTATATATTTTAAATTGAAAACACTTAATGTAAGTACTTAAATGTTTAAATTTTGTTAAATATTGCACTAATATAAAATTTGAAAATAATTATTGGGTCGTGGAGTGCTCCCTTTCCCTGGACGACATTTGTTTCTGCACAAATTTGGTAAAAGTGAAGAAATTAATTAATTATACAACTAAATTACTAAATTTTTATTGTGTGACGAAGGCTTTACACCATTTTACATGTAAAAAAGAGTCAACTTTTTGACATATGACTTAAAATAATTGGTTAACAAATATCTGTATTAATAATGAACCAATTCAAATAAAACTTATATATATCTCTTTGTTTTGAATCACTGTGATGGAATATCTATATTTCAAATGCGCGAGTGCAGTATATAAGACATTATTGTAAATCAAAAACAGATGACGTCTTCAGTTGACGTATTCTTACACAAAAACTTCAACCAAAACAATATATTAGAAACAAACTAATTAAAAACGCATTTCAAAGATAGATAAGTCAATCACAATAACACAAATATATAATTATGCGTTAAAAACCCAATAAATTAATTACTTACGGCATTTTAGGAAGAGTCCAAAATTTCGTGAATGTTAAAAATTTATGGTTTTGTTTTTTGACAGGACGCCTTATAAAACCGCGAAAACTCGTTAAATATCACTTCAAAGACAACGGATAAGTTCATAGACAAAGAGAATATATTATCAGCTATTCGATAAAACAAGTAGCTGGCCAAGGAAGCGTTTTAAATAATTACAATAAATATTTTACGAATGGTAGAAAAATCGGTCCATTTTTGGACCGATATCAATCGCAGAAAAATAAAAGTGGTCGATTTTTCGACCGAAATCGTTCCAGTGGTTATGGAGATTTTCTGACTGAATTCGATTTGTATCACGATTCTTACCAAGTTTCCAAAATTTCAGCCCATTTGGTACCATAAAGCCTGAGAAAACTGCTTCCAAAGTTCGAACGCAAGTCTGAAAGTAGCGTCCATAAAAATTATGATTTTTTTTAAAATCCTACTTTATATAGATTTTGTGACTGAATTTGATTTGTACCACGATTCTTACCACGTTTCCAAAATTTCAGCCCATTTGGTACCATAGAGCCTGAGAAAACTGCTTCCAATGTTCGAACCCAACTCTGAAATTAGCGTTCATAAGAATCATGATTTTTCTAAGAATCAAACTTTATGGAGATTTTGTGACTGAATTCGATTTGCAGCATGATTCTTATCACTGTTCCACAATTCTAGCCCATTAGGTACCATAGAGCCTGAGAAAACTGCTTCCAAAGTTCGAACCCAAGTCTGAAATGAAGGTCCATATAAATTATGATTTTTTAAAAAATCCAACTTTATGGAGATTTTGTGACTGAATTCGATTTGTACCACGATTTTTACCACGTTTCCAAAATTTCAGCCCATTTGGTACCATAGAGCCTGAGAAAACTGCTTCCAAAGTTCGAACCCAAGTCTGAAATTAGCGTTCATAAGAATCATGATTTTTCTAAGAATCAAACTTTATGGAGATTTTGTGACTGAATTCGATTTGCAGCATGATTCTTATCACTGTTCCACAATTCTAGCCCATTAGGTACCATAGAGCCTGAGAAAACTGCTTCCAAAGTTCGAACCCAAGTCTGAAATGAAGGTCCATATAAATAATGATTTTTTTAAAAATCCAACTTTATGGAGATTTTGTGACTGAATTCGATTTGTATCACGATTCTTACCAAGTTTCCAAAATTTCAGCCCATTTGGTACCATAGAGCCTGAGAAAACTGCTTCCAAAGTTCGAAGGCAAGTCTGAAAGTAGCGTCCATAAAAATTATGATTTTTTTTTAAATCCAACTTTATATAGATTTTGTGACTGAATTAGATTTGTACTACGATTCTTACCACTTTTCCAAAGTTTCAGCCCATTTGGTACCATAGAGCCTGAGAAAACTGCTTCCAAAGTTCGAA
This sequence comes from Hesperophylax magnus, assembly GCA_026573805.1. NCBI lineage: Eukaryota > Metazoa > Arthropoda > Insecta > Trichoptera > Limnephilidae > Hesperophylax > Hesperophylax magnus. The sequence continues at coordinate 21,027 of JAIUSX010000268.1, read as the reverse complement.
CCCAAGTCTGAAATTAGCGTTCATAAGAATCATGATTTTTCTAAGAATCAAACTTTATGGAGATTTTGTGACTGAATTCGATTTGCAGCATGATTCTTATCACTGTTCCACAATTCTAGCCCATTAGGTACCATAGAGCCTGAGAAAACTGCTTCCAAAGTTCGAACCCAAGTCTGAAATGAAGGTCCATATAAATTATGATTTTTTAAAAAATCCAACTTTATGGAGAATTTGTGACTGAATTCGATTTGTACCACGATTTTTACCACGTTTCCAAAATTTCAGCCCATTTGGTACCATAGAGCCTGAGAAAACTGCTTCCAAAGTTCGAACCCAAGTCTGAAATTAGCGTTCATAAGAATCATGATTTTTCTAAGAATCAAACTTTATGGAGATTTTGTGACTGAATTCGATTTGCAGCATGATTCTTATCACTGTTCCACAATTCTAGCCCATTAGGTACCATAGAGCCTGAGAAAACTGCTTCCAAAGTTCGAACCCAAGTCTGAAATGAAGGTCCATATAAATAATGATTTTTTAAAAAATCCAACTTTATGGAGATTTTGTGACTGAATTCGATTTGTATAACGATTCTTACCAAGTTTCCAAAATTTCAGCCCATTTGGTACCATAGAGCCTGAGAAAACTGCTTCCAAAGTTCGAACCCAAGTCTGAAAGTAGCGTCCATAAAAATTATGATTTTTTTTTAAATCCAACTTTATATAGATTTTGTGACTGAATTAGATTTGTACTACGATTCTTACCACTTTTCCAAAGTTTCAGCCCATTTGGTACCATAGAGCCTGAGAAAACTGCTTCCAAAATTCGAACCCAAGTCTGAAATTAGCGTTCATAAGAATCATGATTTTTCTAAGAATCAAACTTTATGGAGATTTTGTGACTGAATTCGATTTGCAGCATGATTCTTATCACTGTTCCACAATTCTAGCCCATTAGGTACCATAGAGCCTGAGAAAACTGCTTCCAAAGTTCGAACCCAAGTCTGAAATGAAGGTCCATATAAATTATAATTTTTAAAAAAAACCAAATTTATGGAGATTTTGTGAATGAATTCGATTTGTACCACGATTTTTACCACGTTTCCAAAATTCCAGCCCATTTGGTACCATAGAGCCTGAGAAAACTGCTTCCAAAGTTCGAACCCAAGTCTGAAATTTGCGTTCATAAGAATCATGATTTTTCTAAGAATCAAACTTTATGGAGATTTTGTGACTGAATTCGATTTGCAGCATGATTCTTATCACTGTTCCACAATTCTAGCCCATTAGGTACCATAGAGCCTGAGAAAACTGCTTCTAAAGTTCGAACCCAAGTCTGAAATGAAGGTCCATATAAATTATGATTTTTTTTAAAAATCCAACTTTATGGAGATTTTGTGACTGAATTCGATTTGTACCACGATTTTTACCACGTTTCCAAAATTTCAGCCCATTTGGTACCATAGAGCCTGAGAAAACTGCTTCCAAAGTTCGAACCCAACTCTGAAATTAGCGTTCATAAGAATCATGATTTTTCTAAGAATCAAACTTTATGGAGATTTTGTGACTGAATTCGATTTGCAGCATGATTCTTATCACTGTTCCACAATTCTAGCCCATTAGGTACCATAGAGCCTGAGAAAACTGCTTCCAAAGTTCGAACCCAAGTCTGAAATGAAGGTCCATATAAATTATGATTTTTTAAAAATCCAACTTTATGGAGATTTTCTGACTGAATTCGATTTGTATCACGATTCTTACCAAGTTTCCAAAATTTCAGCCCATTTGGTACCATAGAGCCTGAGAAAACTGCTTCCAAAGTTCGAACGCAAGTCTGAAAGTAGCGTCCATAAAAATTATGATTTTTTTTAAAATCCAACTTTATATAGATTTTGTGACTGAATTTGATTTGTACCACGATTCTTACCACGTTTCCAAAATTTCAGCCCATTTGGTACCATAGAGCCTGAGAAAACTGCTTCCAATGTTCGAACCCAAGTCTGAAATTTGCGTTCATAAGAATCATGATTTTTCTAAGAATCAAACTTTATGGAGATTTTGTGACTGAATTCGATTTGCAGCATGATTCTTATCACTGTTCCACAATTCTAGCCCATTAGGTACCATAGAGCCTGAGAAAACTGCTTCCAAAGTTCGAACCCAAGTCTGAAATGAAGGTCCATATAAATTATGATTTTTTAAAATCCAACTTTATGGAGATTTTCTGACTGAATTCGATTTGTACCACGATTTTTACCACGTTTCCAAAATTTCAGCCCATTTGGTACCATAGAGCCTGAGAAAACTGCTTCCAAAGTTCGAACACAACTCTGAAATTAGCGTTCATAAGAATCATGATTTTTCTAAGAATCAAACTTTATGGAGATTTTGTGACTGAATTCGATTTGCAGCATGATTCTTATCACTGTTCCACAATTCTAGCCCATTAGGTACCATAGAGCCTGAGAAAACTGCTTCCAAAGTTCGAACCCAAGTCTGAAATGAAGGTCCATATAAATAATGATTTTTTTAAAAATCCAACTTTATGGAGATTTTGTGACTGAATTCGATTTGTATCACGATTCTTACCAAGTTTCCAAAATTTCAGCCCATTTGGTACCATAGAGCCTGAGAAAACTGCTTCCAAAGTTCGAACCCAAGTCTGAAAGTAGCGTCCATAAAAATTATGATTTTTTTTTAAATCCAACTTTATATAGATTTTGTGACTGAATTAGATTTGTACTACGATTCTTACCACTTTTCAAAAGTTTCAGCCCATTTGGTACCATAGAGCCTGAGAAAACTGCTTCCAAAATTCGAACCCAAGTCTGAAATTAGCGTTCATAAGAATCATGATTTTTCTAAGAATCAAACTTTATGGAGATTTTGTGACTGAATTCGATTTGCAGCATGATTCTTATCACTGTTCCACAATTCTAGCCCATTAGGTACCATAGAGCCTGAGAAAACTGCTTCCAAAGTTCGAACCCAAGTCTGAAATGAAGGTCCATATAAATTATAATTTTTAAAAAAAACCAAATTTATGGAGATTTTGTGACTGAATTCGATTTGTACCACGATTTTTACCACGTTTCCAAAATTCCAGCCCATTTGGTACCATAGAGCCTGAGAAAACTGCTTCCAAAGTTCGAACCCAAGTCTGAAATTTGCGTTCATAAGAATCATGATTTTTCTAAGAATCAAACTTTATGGAGATTTTGTGACTGAATTCGATTTGCAGCATGATTCTTATCACTGTTCCACAATTCTAGCCCATTAGGTACCATAGAGCCTGAGAAAACTGCTTCTAAAGTTCGAACCCAAGTCTGAAATGAAGGTCCATATAAATTATGATTTTTTTTTAAAATCCAACTTTATGGAGATTTTGTGACTGAATTCGATTTGTACCACGATTTTTACCACGTTTCCAAAATTTCAGCCCATTTGGTACCATAGAGCCTGAGAAAACTGCTTCCAAAGTTCGAACCCAACTCTGAAATTAGCGTTCATAAGAATCATGATTTTTCTAAGAATCAAACTTTATGGAGATTTTGTGGCTGAATTCGATTTGCAGCATGATTCTTATCACTGTTCCACAATTCTAGCCCATTAGGTACCATAGAGCCTGAGAAAACTGCTTCCAAAGTTCGAACCCAAGTCTGAAATGAAGGTCCATATAAATTATGATTTTTTAAAAATCCAACTTTATGGAGATTTTCTGACTGAATTCGATTTGTATCACGATTCTTACCAAGTTTCCAAAATTTCAGCCCATTTGGTACCATAGAGCCTGAGAAAACTGCTTCCAAAGTTCGAACGCAAGTCTGAAAGTAGCGTCCATAAAAATTATGATTTTTTTTAAAATCCAACTTTATATAGATTTTGTGACTGAATTTGATTTGTACCACGATTCTTACCACGTTTCCAAAATTTCAGCCCATTTGGTACCATAGAGCCTGAGAAAACTGCTTCCAATGTTCGAACCCAAGTCTGAAATTTGCGTTCATAAGAATCATGATTTTTCTAAGAATCAAACTTTATGGAGATTTTGTGACTGAATTCGATTTGCAGCATGATTCTTATCACTGTTCCACAATTCTAGCCCATTAGGTACCATAGAGCCTGAGAAAACTGCTTCCAAAGTTCGAACCCAAGTCTGAAATGAAGGTCCATATAAATTATGATTTTTTAAAAATCCAACTTTATGGAGATTTTCTGACTGAATTCGATTTGTATCACGATTCTTACCAAGTTTCCAAAATTTCAGCCCATTTGGTACCATAAAGCCTGAGAAAACTGCTTCCAAAGTTCGAACGCAAGTCTGAAAGTAGCGTCCATAAAAATTATGATTTTTTTTAAAATCCTACTTTATATAGATTTTGTGACTGAATTTGATTTGTACCACGATTCTTACCACGTTTCCAAAATTTCAGCCCATTTGGTACCATAGAGCCTGAGAAAACTGCTTCCAATGTTCGAACCCAACTCTGAAATTAGCGTTCATAAGAATCATGATTTTTCTAAGAATCAAACTTTATGGAGATTTTGTGACTGAATTCGATTTGCAGCATGATTCTTATCACTGTTCCACAATTCTAGCCCATTAGGTACCATAGAGCCTGAGAAAACTGCTTCCAAAGTTCGAACCCAAGTCTGAAATGAAGGTCCATATAAATTATGATTTTTTAAAAAATCCAACTTTATGGAGATTTTGTGACTGAATTCGATTTGTACCACGATTTTTACCACGTTTCCAAAATTTCAGCCCATTTGGTACCATAGAGCCTGAGAAAACTGCTTCCAAAGTTCGAACCCAAGTCTGAAATTAGCGTTCATAAGAATCATGATTTTTCTAAGAATCAAACTTTATGGAGATTTTGTGACTGAATTCGATTTGCAGCATGATTCTTATCACTGTTCCACAATTCTAGCCCATTAGGTACCATAGAGCCTGAGAAAACTGCTTCCAAAGTTCGAACCCAAGTCTGAAATGAAGGTCCATATAAATTATGATTTTTTAAAAATCCAACTTTATGGAGATTTTGTGACTGAATTCGATTTGTATCACGATTCTTACCAAGTTTCCAAAATTTCAGCCCATTTGGTACCATAGAGCCTGAGAAAACTGCTTCCAAAGTTCGAAGGCAAGTCTGAAAGTAGCGTCCATAAAAATTATGATTTTTTTTTAAATCCAACTTTATATAGATTTTGTGACTGAATTAGATTTGTACTACGATTCTTACCACTTTTCCAAAGTTTCAGCCCATTTGGTACCATAGAGCCTGAGAAAACTGCTTCCAAAGTTCGAACCCAAGTCTGAAATTAGCGTTCATAAGAATCATGATTTTTCTAAGAATCAAACTTTATGGAGATTTTGTGACTGAATTCGATTTGCAGCATGATTCTTATCACTGTTCCACAATTCTAGCCCATTAGGTACCATAGAGCCTGAGAAAACTGCTTCCAAAGTTCGAACCCAAGTCTGAAATGAAGGTCCATATAAATTATGATTTTTTAAAAAATCCAACTTTATGGAGATTTTGTGACTGAATTCGATTTGTACCACGATTTTTACCACGTTTCCAAAATTTCAGCCCATTTGGTACCATAGAGCCTGAGAAAACTGCTTCCAAAGTTCGAACCCAAGTCTGAAATTAGCGTTCATAAGAATCATGATTTTTCTAAGAATCAAACTTTATGGAGATTTTGTGACTGAATTCGATTTGCAGCATGATTCTTATCACTGTTCCACAATTCTAGCCCATTAGGTACCATAGAGCCTGAGAAAACTGCTTCCAAAGTTCGAACCCAAGTCTGAAATGAAGGTCCATATAAATAATGATTTTTTAAAAAATCCAACTTTATGGAGATTTTGTGACTGAATTCGATTTGTATAACGATTCTTACCAAGTTTCCAAAATTTCAGCCCATTTGGTACCATAGAGCCTGAGAAAACTGCTTCCAAAGTTCGAACCCAAGTCTGAAAGTAGCGTCCATAAAAATTATGATTTTTTTTTAAATCCAACTTTATATAGATTTTGTGACTGAATTAGATTTGTACTACGATTCTTACCACTTTTCCAAAGTTTCAGCCCATTTGGTACCATAGAGCCTGAGAAAACTGCTTCCAAAATTCGAACCCAAGTCTGAAATTAGCGTTCATAAGAATCATGATTTTTCTAAGAATCAAACTTTATGGAGATTTTGTGACTGAATTCGATTTGCAGCATGATTCTTATCACTGTTCCACAATTCTAGCCCATTAGGTACCATAGAGCCTGAGAAAACTGCTTCCAAAGTTCGAACCCAAGTCTGAAATGAAGGTCCATATAAATTATAATTTTAAAAAAAAACCAAATTTATGGAGATTTTGTGAATGAATTCGATTTGTACCACGATTTTTACCACGTTTCCAAAATTCCAGCCCATTTGGTACCATAGAGCCTGAGAAAACTGCTTCCAAAGTTCGAACCCAAGTCTGAAATTTGCGTTCATAAGAATCATGATTTTTCTAAGAATCAAACTTTATGGAGATTTTGTGACTGAATTCGATTTGCAGCATGATTCTTATCACTGTTCCACAATTCTAGCCCATTAGGTACCATAGAGCCTGAGAAAACTGCTTCTAAAGTTCGAACCCAAGTCTGAAATGAAGGTCCATATAAATTATGATTTTTTTTAAAAATCCAACTTTATGGAGATTTTGTGACTGAATTCGATTTGTACCACGATTTTTACCACGTTTCCAAAATTTCAGCCCATTTGGTACCATAGAGCCTGAGAAAACTGCTTCCAAAGTTCGAACCCAACTCTGAAATTAGCGTTCATAAGAATCATGATTTTTCTAAGAATCAAACTTTATGGAGATTTTGTGACTGAATTCGATTTGCAGCATGATTCTTATCACTGTTCCACAATTCTAGCCCATTAGGTACCATAGAGCCTGAGAAAACTGCTTCCAAAGTTCGAACCCAAGTCTGAAATTTGCGTTCATAAGAATCATGATTTTTCTAAGAATCAAACTTTATGGAGATTTTGTGACTGAATTCGATTTGCAGCATGATTCTTATCACTGTTCCACAATTCTAGCCCATTAGGTACCATAGAGCCTGAGAAAACTGCTTCCAAAGTTCGAACCCAAGTCTGAAATGAAGGTCCATATAAATTATGATTTTTTAAAAATCCAACTTTATGGAGATTTTCTGACTGAATTCGATTTGTATCACGATTCTTACCAAGTTTCCAAAATTTCAGCCCATTTGGTACCATAAAGCCTGAGAAAACTGCTTCCAAAGTTCGAACCCAAGTCTGAAAGTAGCGTCCATAAAAATTATGATTTTTTTTAAAATCCTACTTTATATAGATTTTGTGACTGAATTAGATTTGTACTACGATTCTTACCACTTTTCCAAAGTTTCAGCCCATTTGGTACCATAGAGCCTGAGAAAACTGCTTCCAAAATTCGAACCCAAGTCTGAAATTAGCGTTCATAAGAATCATGATTTTTCTAAGAATCAAACTTTATGGAGATTTTGTGACTGAATTCGATTTGCAGCATGATTCTTATCACTGTTCCACAATTCTAGCCCATTAGGTACCATAGAGCCTGAGAAAACTGCTTCCAAAGTTCGAACCCAAGTCTGAAATGAAGGTCCATATAAATTATAATTTTTAAAAAAAACCAAATTTATGGAGATTTTGTGAATGAATTCGATTTGTACCACGATTTTTACCACGTTTCCAAAATTCCAGCCCATTTGGTACCATAGAGCCTGAGAAAACTGCTTCCAAAGTTCGAACCCAAGTCTGAAATTTGCGTTCATAAGAATCATGATTTTTCTAAGAATCAAACTTTATGGAGATTTTGTGACTGAATTCGATTTGCAGCATGATTCTTATCACTGTTCCACAATTCTAGCCCATTAGGTACCATAGAGCCTGAGAAAACTGCTTCTAAAGTTCGAACCCAAGTCTGAAATGAAGGTCCATATAAATTATGATTTTTTTTAAAAATCCAACTTTATGGAGATTTTGTGACTGAATTCGATTTGTACCACGATTTTTACCACGTTTCCAAAATTTCAGCCCATTTGGTACCATAGAGCCTGAGAAAACTGCTTCCAAAGTTCGAACCCAACTCTGAAATTAGCGTTCATAAGAATCATGATTTTTCTAAGAATCAAACTTTATGGAGATTTTGTGACTGAATTCGATTTGCAGCATGATTCTTATCACTGTTCCACAATTCTAGCCCATTAGGTACCATAGAGCCTGAGAAAACTGCTTCCAAAGTTCGAACCCAAGTCTGAAATGAAGGTCCATATAAATTATGATTTTTTAAAAATCCAACTTTATGGAGATTTTCTGACTGAATTCGATTTGTATCACGATTCTTACCAAGTTTCCAAAATTTCAGCCCATTTGGTACCATAGAGCCTGAGAAAACTGCTTCCAAAGTTCGAACGCAAGTCTGAAAGTAGCGTCCATAAAAATTATGATTTTTTTTAAAATCCAACTTTATATAGATTTTGTGACTGAATTTGATTTGTACCACGATTCTTACCACGTTTCCAAAATTTCAGCCCATTTGGTACCATAGAGCCTGAGAAAACTGCTTCCAATGTTCGAACCCAAGTCTGAAATTTGCGTTCATAAGAATCATGATTTTTCTAAGAATCAAACTTTATGGAGATTTTGTGACAGAATTCGATTTGCAGCATGATTCTTATCACTGTTCCACAATTCTAGCCCATTAGGTACCATAGAGCCTGAGAAAACTGCTTCCAAAGTTCGAACCCAAGTCTGAAATGAAGGTCCATATAAATTATGATTTTTTAAAAATCCAACTTTATGGAGATTTTCTGACTGAATTCGATTTGTATCACGATTCTTACCAAGTTTCCAAAATTTCAGCCCATTTGGTACCATAAAGCCTGAGAAAACTGCTTCCAAAGTTCGAACGCAAGTCTGAAAGTAGCGTCCATAAAAATTATGATTTTTTTTAAAATCCTACTTTATATAGATTTTGTGACTGAATTTGATTTGTACCACGATTCTTACCACGTTTCCAAAATTTCAGCCCATTTGGTACCATAGAGCCTGAGAAAACTGCTTCCAATGTTCGAAACCAACTCTGAAATTAGCGTTCATAAGAATCATGATTTTTCTAAGAATCAAACTTTATGGAGATTTTGTGACTGAATTCGATTTGCAGCATGATTCTTATCACTGTTCCACAATTCTAGCCCATTAGGTACCATAGAGCCTGAGATAACTGCTTCCAAAGTTCGAACCCAAGTCTGAAATTTGCGTTCATAAGAATCATGATTTTTCTAAGAATCAAACTTTATGGAGATTATGTGACTGAATTCGAATTTATGGAGATTTTGTGACTGAATTCGATTTGCAGCATGATTCTTATCACTGTTCCACAATTCTAGCCCATTAGGTACCATAGAGCCTGAGAAAAATGCTTCCAAAGTTCGAACACAAGTTTGAAATTAGCGTCCATAAAAATTATGATTTTTTTTAAAATCCAACTTTATATAGATTTTGTGACTTAATTTGATTTGTACCACGATTCTTACCACGTTTCCAAAATTTCAGCCCATTTGGTACCATAGAGCCTGAGAAAACTGCTTCCAAAGTTCGAACCCAACTCTGAAATTAGCTTTCATAAGAATCATGATTTTTCTAAGAATCAAACTTTATGGAGATTTTGTGACTGAATTCGATTTGCAGCATGATTCTTATCACTGTTCCACAATTCTAGCCCATTAGGTACCATAGAGCCTGAGAAAACTGCTTCCAAAGTTCGAACCCAAGTCTGAAATGAAGGTCCATATAAATTATGATTTTTTAAAAATCCAACTTTATGGAGATTTTCTGACTGAATTCGATTTGTATCACGATTCTTACCAAGTTTCCAAAATTTCAGCCCATTTGGTACCATAAAGCCTGAGAAAACTGCTTCCAAAGTTCGAACGCAAGTCTGAAAGTAGCGTCCATAAAAATTATGATTTTTTTTAAAATCCTACTTTATATAGATTTTGTGACTGAATTTGATTTGTACCACGATTCTTACCACGTTTCCAAAATTTCAGCCCATTTGGTACCATAGAGCCTGAGAAAACTGCTTCCAATGTTCGAACCCAACTCTGAAATTAGCGTTCATAAGAATCATGATTTTTCTAAGAATCAAACTTTATGGAGATTTTGTGACTGAATTCGATTTGCAGCATGATTCTTATCACTGTTCCACAATTCTAGCCCATTAGGTACCATAGAGCCTGAGAAAACTGCTTCCAAAGTTCGAACCCAAGTCTGAAATTTGCGTTCATAAGAATCATGATTTTTCTAAGAATCAAACTTTATGGAGATTATGTGACTGAATTCGAATTTATGGAGATTTTGTGACTGAATTCGATTTGCAGCATGATTCTTATCACTGTTCCACAATTCTAGCCCATTAGGTACCATAGAGCCTGAGAAAAATGCTTCCAAAGTTCGAACACAAGTTTGAAATTAGCGTCCATAAAAATTATGATTTTTTTTAAAATCCAACTTTATATAGATTTTGTGACTTAATTTGATTTGTACCACGATTCTTACCACGTTTCCAAAATTTCAGCCCATTTGGTACCATAGAGCCTGAGAAAACTGCTTCCAAAGTTCGAACCCAACTCTGAAATTAGCTTTCATAAGAATCATGATTTTTCTAAGAATCAAACTTTATGGAGATTTTGTGACTGAATTCGATTTGCAGCATGATTCTTATCACTGTTCCACAATTCTAGCCCATTAGGTACCATAGAGCCTGAGAAAACTGCTTCCAAAGTTCGAACCCAAGTCTGAAATTAGCGTTCATAAGAATCATGATTTTTCTAAGAATCAAACTTTATGGAGATTTTGTGACTGAATTCGATTTGCAGCATGATTCTTATCACTGTTCCACAATTCTAGCCCATTAGGTACCATAGAGCCTGAGAAAACTGCTTCCAAAGTTCGAACCCAAGTCTGAAATGAAGGTCCATATAAATTATGATTTTTTAAAAAAATCCAACTTTATGGAGATTTTGTGACTGAATTCGATTTGTACCACGATTTTTACCACGTTTCCAAAATTTCAGCCCATTTGGTACCATAGAGCCTGAGAAAACTGCTTCCAAAAATCGAACCCAAGTCTGAAATTAGCGTTCATAAGAATCATGATTTTTCTAAGAATCAAACTTTATGGAGATTTTGTGACTGAATTCGATTTGCAGCATGATTCTTATCACTGTTCCACAATTCTAGCCCATTAGGTACCATAGAGCCTGAGAAAACTGCTTCCAAAGTTCGAACCCAAGTCTGAAATGAAGGTCCATATAAATTATGATTTTTTTAAAAATCCAACTTTATGGAGATTTTGTGACTGAATTCGATTTGTTTCACGATTCTTACCAAGTTTCCAAAATTTCAGCCCATTTGGTACCATAGAGCCTGAGAAAACTGCTTCCAAAGTTCGAACCCAAGTCTGAAAGTAGCGTCCATAAAAATTATGATTTTTTTTTAAATCCAACTTTATATAGATTTTGTGACTGAATTAGATTTGTACTACGATTCTTACCACTTTTCCAAAGTTTCAGCCCATTTGGTACCATAGAGCCTGAGAAAACTGCTTCCAAAGTTCGAACCCAACTCTGAAATTAGCGTTCATAAGAATCATGATTTTTCTAAGAATCAAACTTTATGGAGATTTTGTGACTGAATTCGATTTGCAGCATGATTCTTATCACTGTTCCACAATTCTAGCCCATTAGGTACCATAGAGCCTGAGAAAACTGCTTCCAAAGTTCGAACCCAAGTCTGAAATTTGCGTTCATAAGAATCATGATTTTTCTAAGAATCAAACTTTATGGAGATTATGTGACTGAATTCGAATTTATGGAGATTTTGTGACTGAATTCGATTTGCAGCATGATTCTTATCACTGTTCCACAATTCTAGCCCATTAGGTACCATAGAGCCTGAGAAAAACGCTTCCAAAGTTCGAACACAAGTCTGAAATTAGCGTCCATAAAAATTATGATTTTTTTTAAAATCCAACTTTATATAGATTTTGTGACTTAATTTGATTTGTACCACGATTCTTACCACGTTTCCAAAATTTCAGCCCATTTGGTACCATAGAGCCTGAGAAAACTCCTTCCAAAGTTCGAACCCAACTCTGAAATTAGCTTTCATAAGAATCATGATTTTTCTAAGAATCAAACTTTATGGAGATTTTGTGACTGAATTCGATTTGCAGCATGATTCTTATCACTGTTCCACAATTCTAGCCCATTAGGTACCATAGAGCCTGAGAAAACTGCTTCCAAAGTTCGAACCCAAGTCTGAAATGAAGGTCCATATAAATTATGATTTTTTAAAAAATCCAACTTTATGGAGATTTTGTGACTGAATTCGATTTGTACCACGATTTTTACCACGTTTCCAAAATTTCAGCCCATTTGGTACCATAGAGCCTGAGAAAACTGCTTCCAAAGTTCGAACCCAAGTCTGAAATTAGCGTTCATAAGAATCATGATTTTTCTAAGAATCAAACTTTATGGAGATTTTGTGACTGAATTCGATTTGCAGCATGATTCTTATCACTGTTCCACAATTCTAGCCCATTAGGTACCATTGAGCCTGAGAAAACTGCTTCCAAAGTTCGAACCCAAGTCTGAAATGAAGGTCCATATAAATTATGATTTTTTTAAAAATCCAATTTTATGGAGATTTTGTGACTGAATTCGATTTGTATCGCGATTCTTACCAAGTTTCCAAAATTTCAGCCCATTTGGTACCATAGAGCCTGAGAAAACTGCTTCCAAAGTTCGAACGCAAGTCTGAAAGTAGCGTCCATAAAAATTATGATTTTTTTTTAAATCCAACTTTATATAGATTTTGTGACTGAATTAGATTTGTACTACGATTCTTACCACTTTTCCAAAGTTTCAGCCCATTTGGTACCATAGAGCCTGAGAAAACTGCTTCCAAAGTTCGAACCCAAGTCTGAAATTAGCGTTCATAAGAATCATGATTTTTCTAAGAATCAAACTTTATGGAGATTTTGTGACTGAATTCGATTTGCAGCATGATTCTTATCACTGTTCCACAATTCTAGCCCATTAGGTACCATAGAGCCTGAGAAAACTGCTTCCAAAGTTCGAACCCAAGTCTGAAATGAAGGTCCATATAAATTATAATTTTTAAAAAAAACCAAATTTATGGAGATTTTGTGAATGAATTCGATTTGTACCACGATTTTTACCACGTTTCCAAAATTCCAGCCCATTTGGTACCATAGAGCCTGAGAAAACTGCTTCCAAAGTTCGAACCCAAGTCTGAAATTTGCGTTCATAAGAATCATGATTTTTCTAAGAATCAAACTTTATGGAGATTTTGTGACTGAATTCGATTTGCAGCATGATTCTTATCACTGTTCCACAATTCTAGCCCATTAGGTACCATAGAGCCTGAGAAAACTGCTTCTAAAGTTCGAACCCAAGTCTGAAATGAAGGTCCATATAAATTATGATTTTTTTTAAAAATCCAACTTTATGGAGATTTTGTGACTGAATTCGATTTGTACCACGATTTTTACCACGTTTCCAAAATTTCAGCCCATTTGGTACCATAGAGCCTGAGAAAACTGCTTCCAAAGTTCGAACCCAACTCTGAAATTAGCGTTCATAAGAATCATGATTTTTCTAAGAATCAAACTTTATGGAGATTTTGTGACTGAATTCGATTTGCAGCATGATTCTTATCACTGTTCCACAATTCTAGCCCATTAGGTACCATAGAGCCTGAGAAAACTGCTTCCAAAGTTCGAACCCAAGTCTGAAATGAAGGTCCATATAAATTATGATTTTTTAAAAATCCAACTTTATGGAGATTTTCTGACTGAATTCGATTTGTATCACGATTCTTACCAAGTTTCCAAAATTTCAGCCCATTTGGTACCATAGAGCCTGAGAAAACTGCTTCCAAAGTTCGAACGCAAGTCTGAAAGTAGCGTCCATAAAAATTATGATTTTTTTTAAAATCCAACTTTATATAGATTTTGTGACTGAATTTGATTTGTACCACGATTCTTACCACGTTTCCAAAATTTCAGCCCATTTGGTACCATAGAGCCTGAGAAAACTGCTTCCAATGTTCGAACCCAAGTCTGAAATTTGCGTTCATAAGAATCATGATTTTTCTAAGAATCAAACTTTATGGAGATTTTGTGACAGAATTCGATTTGCAGCATGATTCTTATCACTGTTCCACAATTCTAGCCCATTAGGTACCATAGAGCCTGAGAAAACTGCTTCCAAAGTTCGAACCCAAGTCTGAAATGAAGGTCCATATAAATTATGATTTTTTAAAAATCCAACTTTATGGAGATTTTCTGACTGAATTCGATTTGTATCACGATTCTTACCAAGTTTCCAAAATTTCAGCCCATTTGGTACCATAAAGCCTGAGAAAACTGCTTCCAAAGTTCGAACGCAAGTCTGAAAGTAGCGTCCATAAAAATTATGATTTTTTTTAAAATCCTACTTTATATAGATTTTGTGACTGAATTTGATTTGTACCACGATTCTTACCACGTTTCCAAAATTTCAGCCCATTTGGTACCATAGAGCCTGAGAAAACTGCTTCCAATGTTCGAAACCAACTCTGAAATTAGCGTTCATAAGAATCATGATTTTTCTAAGAATCAAACTTTATGGAGATTTTGTGACTGAATTCGATTTGCAGCATGATTCTTATCACTGTTCCACAATTCTAGCCCATTAGGTACCATAGAGCCTGAGATAACTGCTTCCAAAGTTCGAACCCAAGTCTGAAATTTGCGTTCATAAGAATCATGATTTTTCTAAGAATCAAACTTTATGGAGATTATGTGACTGAATTCGAATTTATGGAGATTTTGTGACTGAATTCGATTTGCAGCATGATTCTTATCACTGTTCCACAATTCTAGCCCATTAGGTACCATAGAGCCTGAGAAAAATGCTTCCAAAGTTCGAACACAAGTTTGAAATTAGCGTCCATAAAAATTATGATTTTTTTTAAAATCCAACTTTATATAGATTTTGTGACTTAATTTGATTTGTACCACGATTCTTACCACGTTTCCAAAATTTCAGCCCATTTGGTACCATAGAGCCTGAGAAAACTGCTTCCAAAGTTCGAACCCAACTCTGAAATTAGCTTTCATAAGAATCATGATTTTTCTAAGAATCAAACTTTATGGAGATTTTGTGACTGAATTCGATTTGCAGCATGATTCTTATCACTGTTCCACAATTCTAGCCCATTAGGTACCATAGAGCCTGAGAAAACTGCTTCCAAAGTTCGAACCCAAGTCTGAAATGAAGGTCCATATAAATTATGATTTTTTAAAAATCCAACTTTATGGAGATTTTCTGACTGAATTCGATTTGTATCACGATTCTTACCAAGTTTCCAAAATTTCAGCCCATTTGGTACCATAAAGCCTGAGAAAACTGCTTCCAAAGTTCGAACGCAAGTCTGAAAGTAGCGTCCATAAAAATTATGATTTTTTTTAAAATCCTACTTTATATAGATTTTGTGACTGAATTTGATTTGTACCACGATTCTTACCACGTTTCCAAAATTTCAGCCCATTTGGTACCATAGAGCCTGAGAAAACTGCTTCCAATGTTCGAACCCAACTCTGAAATTAGCGTTCATAAGAATCATGATTTTTCTAAGAATCAAACTTTATGGAGATTTTGTGACTGAATTCGATTTGCAGCATGATTCTTATCACTGTTCCACAATTCTAGCCCATTAGGTACCATAGAGCCTGAGAAAACTGCTTCCAAAGTTCGAACCCAAGTCTGAAATTTGCGTTCATAAGAATCATGATTTTTCTAAGAATCAAACTTTATGGAGATTATGTGACTGAATTCGAATTTATGGAGATTTTGTGACTGAATTCGATTTGCAGCATGATTCTTATCACTGTTCCACAATTCTAGCCCATTAGGTACCATAGAGCCTGAGAAAAATGCTTCCAAAGTTCGAACACAAGTTTGAAATTAGCGTCCATAAAAATTATGATTTTTTTTAAAATCCAACTTTATATAGATTTTGTGACTTAATTTGATTTGTACCACGATTCTTACCACGTTTCCAAAATTTCAGCCCATTTGGTACCATAGAGCCTGAGAAAACTGCTTCCAAAGTTCGAACCCAACTCTGAAATTAGCTTTCATAAGAATCATGATTTTTCTAAGAATCAAACTTTATGGAGATTTTGTGACTGAATTCGATTTGCAGCATGATTCTTATCACTGTTCCACAATTCTAGCCCATTAGGTACCATAGAGCCTGAGAAAACTGCTTCCAAAGTTCGAACCCAAGTCTGAAATTAGCGTTCATAAGAATCATGATTTTTCTAAGAATCAAACTTTATGGAGATTTTGTGACTGAATTCGATTTGCAGCATGATTCTTATCACTGTTCCACAATTCTAGCCCATTAGGTACCATAGAGCCTGAGAAAACTGCTTCCAAAGTTCGAACCCAAGTCTGAAATGAAGGTCCATATAAATTATGATTTTTTAAAAAAATCCAACTTTATGGAGATTTTGTGACTGAATTCGATTTGTACCACGATTTTTACCACGTTTCCAAAATTTCAGCCCATTTGGTACCATAGAGCCTGAGAAAACTGCTTCCAAAAATCGAACCCAAGTCTGAAATTAGCGTTCATAAGAATCATGATTTTTCTAAGAATCAAACTTTATGGAGATTTTGTGACTGAATTCGATTTGCAGCATGATTCTTATCACTGTTCCACAATTCTAGCCCATTAGGTACCATAGAGCCTGAGAAAACTGCTTCCAAAGTTCGAACCCAAGTCTGAAATGAAGGTCCATATAAATTATGATTTTTTTAAAAATCCAACTTTATGGAGATTTTGTGACTGAATTCGATTTGTTTCACGATTCTTACCAAGTTTCCAAAATTTCAGCCCATTTGGTACCATAGAGCCTGAGAAAACTGCTTCCAAAGTTCGAACCCAAGTCTGAAAGTAGCGTCCATAAAAATTATGATTTTTTTTTAAATCCAACTTTATATAGATTTTGTGACTGAATTAGATTTGTACTACGATTCTTACCACTTTTCCAAAGTTTCAGCCCATTTGGTACCATAGAGCCTGAGAAAACTGCTTCCAAAGTTCGAACCCAACTCTGAAATTAGCGTTCATAAGAATCATGATTTTTCTAAGAATCAAACTTTATGGAGATTTTGTGACTGAATTCGATTTGCAGCATGATTCTTATCACTGTTCCACAATTCTAGCCCATTAGGTACCATAGAGCCTGAGAAAACTGCTTCCAAAGTTCGAACCCAAGTCTGAAATTTGCGTTCATAAGAATCATGATTTTTCTAAGAATCAAACTTTATGGAGATTATGTGACTGAATTCGAATTTATGGAGATTTTGTGACTGAATTCGATTTGCAGCATGATTCTTATCACTGTTCCACAATTCTAGCCCATTAGGTACCATAGAGCCTGAGAAAAACGCTTCCAAAGTTCGAACACAAGTCTGAAATTAGCGTCCATAAAAATTATGATTTTTTTTAAAATCCAACTTTATATAGATTTTGTGACTTAATTTGATTTGTACCACGATTCTTACCACGTTTCCAAAATTTCAGCCCATTTGGTACCATAGAGCCTGAGAAAACTCCTTCCAAAGTTCGAACCCAACTCTGAAATTAGCTTTCATAAGAATCATGATTTTTCTAAGAATCAAACTTTATGGAGATTTTGTGACTGAATTCGATTTGCAGCATGATTCTTATCACTGTTCCACAATTCTAGCCCATTAGGTACCATAGAGCCTGAGAAAACTGCTTCCAAAGTTCGAACCCAAGTCTGAAATGAAGGTCCATATAAATTATGATTTTTTAAAAAATCCAACTTTATGGAGATTTTGTGACTGAATTCGATTTGTACCACGATTTTTACCACGTTTCCAAAATTTCAGCCCATTTGGTACCATAGAGCCTGAGAAAACTGCTTCCAAAGTTCGAACCCAAGTCTGAAATTAGCGTTCATAAGAATCATGATTTTTCTAAGAATCAAACTTTATGGAGATTTTGTGACTGAATTCGATTTGCAGCATGATTCTTATCACTGTTCCACAATTCTAGCCCATTAGGTACCATTGAGCCTGAGAAAACTGCTTCCAAAGTTCGAACCCAAGTCTGAAATGAAGGTCCATATAAATTATGATTTTTTTAAAAATCCAATTTTATGGAGATTTTGTGACTGAATTCGATTTGTATCGCGATTCTTACCAAGTTTCCAAAATTTCAGCCCATTTGGTACCATAGAGCCTGAGAAAACTGCTTCCAAAGTTCGAACGCAAGTCTGAAAGTAGCGTCCATAAAAATTATGATTTTTTTTTAAATCCAACTTTATATAGATTTTGTGACTGAATTAGATTTGTACTACGATTCTTACCACTTTTCCAAAGTTTCAGCCCATTTGGTACCATAGAGCCTGAGAAAACTGCTTCCAAAGTTCGAACCCAAGTCTGAAATTAGCGTTCATAAGAATCATGATTTTTCTAAGAATCAAACTTTATGGAGATTTTGTGACTGAATTCGATTTGCAGCATGATTCTTATCACTGTTCCACAATTCTAGCCCATTAGGTACCATAGAGCCTGAGAAAACTGCTTCCAAAGTTCGAACCCAAGTCTGAAATGAAGGTCCATATAAATTATGATTTTTTAAAAAAATCCAACGTTATGGAGATTTTGTGACTGAATTCGATTTGTACCACGATTTTTACCACGTTTCCAAAATTTCAGCCCATTTGGTACCATAGAGCCTGAGAAAACTGCTTCCAAAAATCGAACCCAAGTCTGAAATTAGCGTTCATAAGAATCATGATTTTTCTAAGAATCAAACTTTATGGAGATTTTGTGACTGAATTCGATTTGCAGCATGATTCTTATCACTGTTCCACAATTCTAGCCCATTAGGTACCATAGAGCCTGAGAAAACTGCTTCCAAAGTTCGAACCCAAGTCTGAAATGAAGGTCCATATAAATTATGATTTTTTTAAAAATCCAACTTTATGGAGATTTTGTAACTGAATTCGATTTGTTTCACGATTCTTACCAAGTTTCCAAAATTTCAGCCCATTTGGTACCATAGAGCCTGAGAAAACTGCTTCCAAAGTTCGAACCCAAGTCTGAAAGTAGCGTCCATAAAAATTATGATTTTTTTTTAAATCCAACTTTATATAGATTTTGTGACTGAATTAGATTTGTACTACGATTCTTACCACTTTTCCAAAGTTTCAGCCCATTTGGTACCATAGAGCCTGAGAAAACTGCTTCCAAAGTTCGAACCCAACTCTGAAATTAGCGTTCATAAGAATCATGATTTTTCTAAGAATCAAACTTTATGGAGATTTTGTGACTGAATTCGATTTGCAGCATGATTCTTATCACTGTTCCACAATTCTAGCCCATTAGGTACCATAGAGCCTGATAAAACTGCTTCCAAAGTTCGATCCCAAGTCTGAAATGAAGGTCCATATAAATTATGATTTTTTTTTAAATCCAACTTTATGGAGATTTTGTGACTGAATTCGATTTGTACCACGATTTTTACCACGTTTCCAAAATTTCAGCCCATTTGGTACCATAGAGCCTGAGAAAACTGCTTCCAAAGTTCGAACCCAAGTCTGAAATTAGCGTTCATAAGAATCATGATTTTTCTAAGAATCAAACTTTATGGAGATTTTGTGACTGAATTCGATTTGCAGCATGATTCTTATCACTGTTCCACAATTCTAGCCCAATAGGTACCATAGAGCCTGAGAAAACTGCTTCCAAAGTTCGAACCCAAGTCTGAAATGAAGGTCCATATAAATTATGATTTTTTAAAAAATCCAACTTTATGGAGATTTTGTGACTGAATTCGATTTGTACCACGATTTTTACCACGTTTCCAAAATTTCAGCCCATTTGGTACCATAGAGCCTGAGAAAACTGCTTCCAAAGTTCGAACCCAAGTCTGAAATTAGCGTTCATAAGAATCATGATTTTTCTAAGAATCAAACTTTATGGAGATTTTGTGACTGAATTCGATTTGCAGCATGATTCTTATCACTGTTCCACAATTCTAGCCCATTAGGTACCAAAGAGCCTGAGAAAACTGCTTCCAAAGTTCAAACCCAAGTCTGAATTTAGCGTCCATAAAAATTATGATTTTTTTTTAAATCCAACTTTATATAGATTTTGTGACTGAATTCGATTTGTACCACGATTTTTACCACGTTTCCAAAATTTCAGCCCATTTGGTACCATAGAGCCTGAGAAAACTGCTTCCAAAGTTCGAACCCAAGTCTGAAAGTAGCGTCCATAAAAATTATGATTTTTTTTTAAATCCAACTTTATATAGATTTTGTGACTGAATTAGATTTGTACTACGATTCTTACCACTTTTCCAAAGTTTCAGCCCATTTGGTACTATGGAAAAGAGAAAAAGTACTAGCCTGAGAAAACTGCTTCCAAAGTTCGAACCCAAGTCTGAAATTAGCGTTCATAAGAATCATGATTTTTCTAAGAATCAAACTTTATGGAGATTTTGTGACTGAATTCGATTTGCAGCATGATTCTTATCACTGTTCCACAATTCTAGCCCATTAGGTACCATAGAGCCTGAGAAAACTGCTTCCAAAGTTCGAACCCAAGTCTGAAATGAAGGTCCATATAAATTATGATTTTTTAAAAATCCAACTTTATGGAGATTTTCTGACTGAATTCGATTTGTATCACGATTCTTACCAAGTTTCCAAAATTTCAGCCCATTTGGTACCATAAAGCCTGAGAAAACTGCTTCCAAAGTTCGAACGCAAGTCTGAAAGTAGCGTCCATAAAAATTATGATTTTTTTTAAAATCCTACTTTATATAGATTTTGTGACTGAATTTGATTTGTACCACG